>PVIR01012011.1:0-27822 GCA_004026965.1 Petromus typicus | reverse complement strand
ATGAATAATGAATTGAAGCCTAGATCCAGTTCTGGCTACTTCTTTCCATTAACAAGAATGCTTAAAATCTCAGGAGGAGAGAGAAGACTGTAGAGTCAACCCAGTCTGAAAGAATTCAAGGTGTATTTTTGATGGGTGAGATCAGATCTATCTATGATATTATCAGATTATGAATACTAAAAAGAAAAGAATACAAAGAATGTAAATATTTCCACAGAAATCCCCATAGAATTTTGAGAGGTGAGTTTAGCAACATGAATGAGGTGTTACTTCAGGGCTTGGGTCCAGAGGCCACTTTTGTTAGATAAAAGTTCACAGGAATAACAGAGCCGAACCTTCTTCACTGTCAGTTCTTTGCTTCTGTGGTTCTATTATCCACCAAAGCTTAGTGATTGAAAGACATTTCTGATCTTTACTTTATCACATTTTAAATACTCATGCAATATTGAGAATTTATTAGACAGTTTGGTTGGAATTTGTCCGAGAATAGCTTTATAGAAGTCTGGGAGAACTGGTGTACTCATCTGCCTCTTTTCATCACAGAGAAAGACGTCACTGAAAGTGGAGAAGCTCCAGGGTGCATTCAGGATATCAGGCTGTGTATCCCCAAACAGGCTGCCAGGTCAGAGTACTCCTCCCTTTACTTTAAAAAGCCAAAATCTTTCATGGAAATTTGTAAAAATAATATTATCAGTATCTCCAAGCATCACAGGTAGTTTACAAAGAAATAAGTTCACCTTCATAATTAAGTAACGGCTACATAGGAATTCCATGGCAAGTCATTTAGGTCTTTGCCCAGTGACTAGACTAGTCTTTGCAAAAAATACAACTCCTTAATATCAAGTTTATCAGTCTTATCTCTGGTGATGAACTAATGCCTATTTCTTGGTTTTAATTGAAATCTTTATTGGTACATTATATATACATATCATGATTGCACTCCACCTCTTCTGATGGATTTTTGTCATTATTAACTTTTACAAAAATCAAGAAAACTGTCAAAAAGTATCTACTTTTGCACAAGTATTGGCATGTGATTTTCACTCTGAATGATGAGGAAAGAGCATTCTTACTTGTCTCAGGCTATTTTCGCTTCTATCTCTTACCTGTCAGCCTTTCTTGTTTGTAGCTTGCTTTATGCATTATCAAGACTGACTAATTTATTTTCAGAGCTGGGAATTGAACTAGGCCTCAAAAGCTCTACTACTAAACTACCTCTCTAGCTTTGTGTAAATCTTTTTAATGTTCAAATTTTAATTTTGTGTACATCACCTGCGTGTTAATTCTGAACACTGGAAAACAATAGTATCATCAACATCATCATCACCAATATTATTGTGATACCACAGAAACAAATATCACACACGTAAGTTCTTAGTGTCACCACCCTTGTACTCCAGAGGAAATAGAATTTCTTTCACTATTAATTCAATCCTAATTTCTCAGATAAATTCTATATTTAATTTTGTTTCTTTTCTGAATTTCAAATTGATTTTATTGGTACTTTTTATATATACATTAAGATCATTTTCAACAGTGATGGTTTGTACCAGTACGTGACATATCTTGACTTTCATTTTTTTCCATTCTCCTGAGCTCCGTACAACTCCATCCCTATCTTTCTGAGCTATTTTGTTTTTCTTGAAGTTTCTGATCATGTTTTTTCTTTCTTCATTCTTTATCTCTGCCATCCCTTGTCCTCTGTCCTTTCCTTCCCTGCTTCCTTTTCTCCTCCTCTTTTTTGCTTTTCCATATCTTCCTCCCTCCCTTTGTCTCTGTCTTTTTAAATTGAATTCTTTATTGTTATATTTTATATATACATCATGATCTCACTTAACATCGAGATTTTGTACCAGTACATGATCTGAAGATGTAAGTGAATTCTAGAATGTCTCTTTCTTTACCTCCTCTCTTTCCCATGTGTTTTATTGTAGATCCACAGCCTTTTCCATTGCATGATCTCTTCAAATTCTCCTTTCCTGAAGGTCTTCTTCAATGACAGCAGCTCAGCCCCTTCTGAAAGTTTTGTCTTGAGTTGGCCTTTTAGACCTGTTTCCATTTTGAACCTATTTCCGATGTGAAGTATGCGTACAGTAGGGCCCAACCTTCCTTTTTATGCCTAGTGGGAGGCACATCTGGATTCCATGGAGACAAGGCAGTGATCCCCAAGGGTCATCTGTCCTGCAGTCCTCAGGTCACTGACCCCAGTCCGTAGTACGTGACATATCTTGACTTTCATTTTTTTCCATTCTCCTGAGCACCCTACAACTCCATCCCTATCTTTCTGAGCTATTTTGTTTTTCTTGAAGTTTCTGATCATGTTTTTTCTTTCTTCATTCTTTATCTCTGCCATCCCTTGTCCTCTGTCCTTTCCTTCCCTGCTTCCTTTTCTCCTCCTCTTTTTTGCTTTTCCATATCTTGGAATTCATCTGGAGTTTAGTGAGGGGTCCAGCTGGCCATGGAACCAGCTTAATGGAGTCAGCAATAAAGACAGTTTCTGATCACTCAGGATTTAGTGTCTGTTTCTTACTGGTTACTAACTTGGGGGGGTAGGTGATAAGTGCAACTAATTCTAATATTCAGATCCCAACAGCAACTTAAAATGTCTGCAACCTGTCACATCTAAATATGTCATTATCTTTTACACTTGATTGAGGGTTTGTTCAGAGATACAACTATAGGGGAGGAGATACTTTCTTTGTAATTGCTTGGTTATAAGGCCCAGAGTTAGAGAACTTGCATGACTTAAAATTGTTTCTATATTGTAGGTACTCTTAGTCTAGGAGTGTCACTTAGCACGGTGTGAAATATATTATATAGCATGATATATAATACCATCTACTACATTGTATAAATTAGTTACATTTTTTCATTTTGCTGTTTAGCTTTAAATTTTTGTGTTCATTTTCTTTGAATATATATATATATATATATAAAATACATATACAGTATATATATTTAAAATAGAAATGGATGTGTATATAGACCATCATTGAGTTTTTTCCCCATATTACTTATGACAAATATGTTAGTATTTTCCATATAAACATCTAATTCCCTAACACCAATGGGGTGTCCTTGACTCAATACAATTCTGACACTAGGTACTCAGAAAAAGCACAAACACCACGGATTAAGAACATGGTGTCCAGGATGGTACCCAATTCAGACACCAGTTGCTCAACCCAAGTCTTCCTCTGTACTTCTGACCAATAAGCTACCAGCTGGGGGCTTCCACAGTGCTCTCTTCAGCTAAAGAACTTGCTAAAATGGTCACAAGACTTGGGTAAATAGTAGGATTTAACAGTAAGGTGATGTTACAAAGGACACAATGGAAAAGTAAAATACAGAAGTACTTTGAGACAATTCCAGAAAGGTCTTCTGTGCCACTGAGTGGAGACCAGTGAGCTGGCTTATGGCCTGGAGGCTTTCTGAGCCTCATCATCCAATATACAGACAGATGCCTTGAGTAATGGACTGACTATTGGTGCTAAACCCAATCTCTGTTATCCTCTGCAGGAGACCTGGGGGAGTCCTAAAGCCCAGTCCTCTAGTCATTTCATAGTCTCCCTTGTGAGCCAAGTCTCCCGCTTATCCACCTTGTAGTTGATAAGATTGTACCCATCAGTTGTGTCATTGCCACGCTGGGAGACACTGTTATGCTGTAGGGTCCAAAGTTTTGAGGAGTGTGTGCCAGGAATAAGGGACAAAGATAAACATTTGAACAAAAGACAATTTTATTACCTCTATTTACCAGGAGATTACTAGAGCTTTGCAAAACTTGGGTCAGGAACTAAAGGCAAGGACAAAATGTACTTATTTTTATTCTGCCACAAGCATGCATCTATCAATTTATCTATCTATCTATCTATTTATCTATCTATCTATCTATCTATCTATCATCTAGTGTATCTTAAATACTACATTACATAGAGTCATACATATGTTTTATCTATGACATACAAGTATAATGTACATTATTTTAAGTGTTTTCTATAAAATATTTTCACATAATATGTATAACATAAGAAACTCATAGACTATGCATTAATACAGCAAAGTTATGTAGTCGTAGGCCTAAAATATTGCTCACAAGAAATATGAGGTCAGTTTAATGCCTATTTTTTATAAGTTACTATTCTATACCTTGGAGAGCTTTTAGCTATCCTCTTTACTTTTAATTCCAGAAATTTTGCAGTAATTTACCAATGTTTGGTCTTTTTTTTTTTTTTTTTTTTTTTTTTTTTTTTTTTTTTTTGTGGTACCAGAGGTAGAACTCAGGTCCTTGTCCTTCCACGGTAATGTGGTACCACTTGAGTTAAATCTCTGATCCTTGGTTATTGGTTTTTTCTTACACTATATGTTTGACATATCTGTTCTATATGAATGCTTGTGAACTCTGAGAAATTCTGATGATGCTAACTTTAATATTTACACTCCTTCTAGTACTTTTTATGTGACTTTAAATATAGGTCAATTAACAGCATGAAATTTCATTGAATTAATATACTATCACCTTGATGTGATAAGTTTAGGTTGCTATAAAATATTATTTCATATTCATATTTTTTGAATTATTCTTCTAGGTATAATATTTGTTGGTCCAAACCCTGGAAGATTTTATGCAGACTTGCTAGAGACCTTCAACATCAAAAGTCTTCTTGGAAGAACATCTTCCAAACAGAGGCAGCAAGTATGGGGCCTGTGGCTGCTCCCTGTTAGAATTCAGCCCATTAGCCACTGTCTCATGGACAGACAGATCAGCTCCAGTGAAGACGGCTCATGTGTTATGCAAGTACCTGTAGAATCAACTTCCCTTCTCTTTTTCAGTCTATCTGTCTTGCAAGTGAGGCCTGATTCCATGGTCATGCAGGCCCAGTCAACATTGTGTAAAAGGCTTCGTCGTGTGCTGCACTGCTACTGACTTGAACAGGCAGAAGGTATCCACAGGCCCATTAACTGTGTGACAGCCACTTTCCATGTTCCTGGAGCCACAAAGAATCTATAGATGGCTGTGCCCAGGCTCCATTCCAGTTCACTCTAGGGCCTGGATTACAGAGCTGTGAGTGCATCTTCCAGCCAGTGCACTGCTGGCTATGGGACAGAACAGAGCTATGAATTTTGTTTGTTTTTAATAGGGGAAGAGACAAATAGTGAGGCTTACTTTGCAAGCTAAAAAGCATGATTCAGTGAAAAAGATGAATGGTCTTTAGTGAAGAGTTGGGATGAATGAAAAGTCCACAGAGACTCATGTCAAATGTTACCACAAAGGCAAAGTCTTGAGTCCTTGAGTCCTTCAGACAGCTCCAGACCCTGTGATGCTTGGGCCAGGCCAGTAAACCTGGGATGCAAGAAAAAAGAGGAATGCACTTCTGTCTGCCTTCTTGTTTGGTTTTGCAGTGGCTGAGCCCTGTCAGAACAGGGCCTCTAATGGCTTCCTACATAGCTATGTTCCAAGTTTTGGGTCCCTGAGGCATTCTTGTTGGAAGACTCAGTAGATTTTTGCATGCTTGGGAATTCCTGATCACATTAACTACATGTTTGTTGTGTTCTTAATATAGGACAGCACATAAGGCAGACAGAGGATGGAGTCTAAATTCCACTTAGCTTTCACTATATTTGTCCTCTGATCTTGGGCTATTCATGTAGCTTTTTCTTCTGCATGGAGGAATCTTTTCTAGTACTACACTTATGGTATTTATTCAATAAATAATCAAGAGAACCAGATTAAATATCATCCTGATGTTTAAAAAACTGGAAATATAAAATTAATACTGCTAATATAGCAAACTAAAATTGAATACAAATAAGAGTGAGCCTAATAAATGCCTTTTAAACAGTTTATCTCAGTGAAAAATACAAAAAGACATAGAAACAGGACAGAAAATATTTTTGTCTCTTGAATAATACCTTCCAAAAAGAATTAAAAGTGTCATGCCACGGAGATATATGCACAATTATATATAGTTTATAATAGCTAAATCTTAGAGATAGGCAAAATGTCCATCAACCAATGAATTGAGAAAGAAGATTTGGGTTTTTTAAAAACACAATGTAGTACTACTCAGTCATAAAGAAGAATAAACTTCAGAAATTTCTAGGTAAAGGGATGTATGTTGAGATCCTATTCCTAAATGAAATAAATTGGAACTACAAGGTGAGACCCTGTGGGGAGAGATAGAAAGAGAGAGAAGACTCAACCTAGATGTGGTGCTACCAGTGAACAGGCTTGTCACGTGGAAGGAAGAGAAGGCAAAAAAGAAACAAGTTTCCCTTTTTCAGGGGCAGGGAATGCTAGTCTTCACCACCATGCCTTTGTAGACTGATCTCCAGGACCCCCTTCAGCCTTGGGGTACAGACTCTGGCCTTCCACACAGACTCTTCTCCGTGCTCCACTGAGCTTTCTGATCTCTGACCCTCAACTACTATGGGATTCTTCAGCTCTGCAACATGCAGAGGGATATTTCTGAATTCTTTTGCTTCTGATTCTCTGGATGGCCACGGAGACTTTCTTTTCTGATCCTGTAAGCCTACCTAATAAATATTTTGTATAATTAAATGCATACATTTCATATTGATTCTGTTCCTGTAGTGAACCCTAGTAAAATGGTAAATGAATTTCATCAAAATCAAAAGCTCTTGCTCATTTTGGCTAACAAAATGAGGTCACAAGCTACAGACTGGCAGAAAATAATGTATTTCACTGAAGGTTTGCATTCATTGTACAAAAACAAATCTCAAAACTTTATAATAAAAAATACACATCTAGATTAAAAATGGACAGGAAACTTTAACAAGCAATTCACCCATAAAGATATAACAGTGCTACAAAAATACATGAAAAAATCAATAGTAAATAGCAAAATGCTAATTAAATCTCCAATCAGATACAACTCAGGCTTACTCAGAAGAAAAAAACCCTAGGAGTGGCCCATACAAATGGAGAAGCAGACAAAAGTCCTCTCATATATTCCTAGTAAAAATGAAGAATACTCCTACTTCAGAAAAATTCAGGAGCTTATTTTTAAATTAAATATGCACCCAGTCATTCTTTATGTGCATGTCTATATTCAATTTATTTATCATTACCAAATGCTGAGAATAAACCAAATGCCCTTCATCTGGGGAGTGAATAAGTAAATGATGCCACTTTCCTTCAAAGGAGTACTGTCCAGGAATAAGAAGGAATATAGTACTGATAGACTTCTACAGTATGGATAAACCACAAACACATTGTGTCAGACTTACAAAAACCAGATTTGAAGTGCAAAATTATGAAAGCAGATATCCAAGACCAATGACCACCATGGGGCATACTTAAAGAGAATTATCTGAGATGAGTCAGTGAGGGTCTTTGCAGAGAATGAAGCCATTCTTTTTATTTTATTTTTTAATTAATTAATTAATTTTTTTTAGGTTTTTTGAGACAGTGTCTCGCTTTGTAGTTCAGGCTGGCCCTGAGCTCAGCCTCCAGCTCACATCACAGCAATCCTCCTGCCTCTGCCTCCCGAGTGCTGGGATTACAGGCGAGAGCTGCCATGCCTGTTACTGTGGTATGTGGTACTGGTTGCTGCTGGGCGTGAGTCTCCATGCCCAGTATTGTATGTGATTAACAGGGGATCGAATCCAGGTCCTTGCGCTTGCAAGACAGGCGCCAGAACCACTGAGCTAAATCTCCGGCCCAATGAAACCATTCTATATCTTGATTAAGTTGGGGATTATATACATTTATGCATTTTTCAACTCTTGCAAACTGCATAGAAAGGTGGAATTTCATTTTTAAGTTTATACCTAAAGATTTTAATGCCTCCTTACCCGGCCATTGCCCTGCTAGGTATATACACACAAGAATTAAAAGACTCATATCACAGTGACATATGTGCACCCATGTTTATAGCAGCCCAATTTGTGATTGCTACATCTTGGAAACAACCCAAGTGTCCATCAACTGGAGACTGGATAAAAAAGTTGTGGTTCTTCTACAGAATGGAGTATTACTCTGTCATAAAAAACGATAAGTTTGAATCATATATACTTAAATGGACATACCTTGAGAATACCCTCATAAGTGAAATAAATAGGTCACAGATAAGTACATATCGCATCGTTTCTCTGGTATGAGAAAATAAAGATGTAAATGAGTCCTAGAATTTTATGTTATATATTGTGAAATAGAAAATGCTCAATGTAAAATAGGGAGAAGGGGGAAAATGATGAGATTGTATTAAAAAAGTAAGGAAACAAACTTTATGTATATGGGGGGCAGTAGGGTGGGTAGGGCAATGGGAAAAAATGAGAATTAAGTTGTGTCTTATACTGGTACAAATCCCCATTATGGAGTGCAATCATGATGCGTATATGTAATGTACCAATAAAGATTAAAAAATTTAAAAAAAAGATTTTAACGCCTCCTTACTTTTTATTAAATTATCTCTTTTGTAAGGTTGATTTACAACTTGGTTCCTATAGTCAGAGAATATTCTTTTTTGTTTTCCTGGGCCTTAGACTTAGGGACTCCTGCATGTGAGACAAACGCTCTACCACTGAACTGCATCTTTAGTCTGGCAGAAATCTTCTCGATGTGATTCAATATTTTGCAATTTACTGAGACTTCATTATGGGCTAACAGCTGGTCTATTTGCTAAATGTTCCATTTGCTACAAATAAATGTGTATTCTACACTTACAGGACGTAGAACAACAATGACAACACAAAACAGCAACAAAACAATCTCAAATCTAAATGGCTAATAATTACTTTAACTACAAATACAGTAGACTTTCACATTTGGAACCCCTCAACTTCAACTTTATACTGAAAGACATTTCACCTGTCTGACTCCTTCACAACATGTATCAGCATCAGGAGCCAGCTAAGGCAAGATGGGAAATTCAATGGTAATTCTGATTTTATACTGCTCCTTATCCTTTATTCCATGCTTTTTGTCTCCCTCCCCACAATGATGTTCTTCTAATTCTACCCTATTATTGAGGATGAAAATGGAATAAATTAATGAGCCCTGACTTGTCTAATGCTACACTAAATCTATGAATGGAAGCCTGGATAGTCTTTTCTCCAGACACGGGTGTTAGAAAGGGGAATTGGCCCATGGATAATAGCTTCATCTTGAATTCAAGTAAGGGGTAGATGCTAACCAACCAAGACTGCATGTTTTTGTTATGTGTTTTTATATACTGAATGGAAATAATCAGTGTTGAAAGAGCATGTACAAAACTTCTTCGAAATGTCAGCATGATAATTAGGAAAAGGCAGGAAGGGAATTAAGTCACAAACTCCAGATCAGACCACCCACTAATCCACTAATCCACTCATCCACTAATTAGCTTCCCAGCCCCTTTGCCTCAGTTTCTTCTTTTATTAATTAATGACAGCATGTAGCTACCCTGTCGGTATGTGGTAATGAATATAGAAGTGTCACAATATAAAGTACCCAGAACAGTGCCTGGTACATAGAAAGCACTAGAAATGCTTGCCCATCATCATAGTTTCACCCAAACTTGACAATCACTTTATGAGAGAGAAATAATTTTCTCAGAATGAAGAAACTGAGGCTCAGAAAGTATATTTTAAAAAACCCACATTATTAATAAAGAGAAGAACTAACTTTGAACTCATTATTCAGTATATTTTAATTCTTTTCCACACTAGGGTAATCTTGGGCACTAGTAATTGGACTTACCACAAACTCAATAAAGCTGCCACCACGAAAGTGAGATGTAATAAAACAGGGTTTAAAACTTCTGATTGCATCTGCCTTGAGACAGAGGGGCTGTCTCCTGCCTTGTCTGATGTGGTCTTCCTGTCTAACAGAGCTGCATTAGTGTTAGATTCTCAAAAGCTCTTCTCTGGGCAAAACTTGGTTACCTTACCTTTTATTTCTACAGGCTACAAATGGTTGGGAACTCATTCCTACTCTCTCCCCATCCTGAAATCTATCAGGACAAAAGACACAATGTGGACAAGTAACTTGACAGCACTCAAAAAACAAGTTGCCTTGGAGATAATACCTGGCATCGTTGAGATCCTCCTAGTGAGGAACATAGCTCTAAAAGCAGTTCTTCACAACCTCGTTGTGGAGTTCGGACATGTGCAGTTTGGGTCATAACTCCTTCAGACGTTCCTATGTTGAAGGCTTGGTCCCCAGAGTAGCCAGAGAAAGAGCCCTTGGAAAATGATTGGATCATGAAGACCCAATTTAATGGGCCTAAAGGGAGAGGACTTATTTAAAATAAAATAAGTATACTCTGTTTCTTGTCCATCCTGAGATGAGCAGTTTTACTCTGTCACCTGCTCCTCACTATTCTGCTCACCATAGGCTGAAAAGCAACAAGTCAAGTGAACATGGACTAAACCCTCTCAAACCCTGAGCCAAAAATAAACCTTTCCTCATTTTTGGTTGTTTTGTTCTGGTATCTTGCCACAGCAGAAGACAGCTGACCCACTGGCTCCCTAACTACCTTTTCCCAACTTTGCCTCTGCAAGTGCCCCTCTAGATCCAACAAATTTATCTTTGGCCTCAACACAGATCTGACTAATTAATGTGAATGGATTGACTAATTTTCTTAAAGGAGATTAATGAGCTATTCATGTCTGGTGACCACTATGTACAGAGCTGCTGATATAAAACAGATTGCTAGGATATGCATATGTGTGAGCACACGTGCATAAGCGCAAGATGCTGTTTATGTTTTTCTAAGGTTAGATCCCCAAATGAAGAGCTGTGTTTTTCCTTTTGCCCCCAACAAAAACATTAAGTTACCTACTCTTGCCAAACTGGCGATCACATTTTCCAGTGAAAGATAAAAATCAACTTCAATTGCTGCAGGGAAATTGTTAGCATGTGTTAAAGTTTGGATGCTTTCTTTTTAGCAGACCTAATGGTTTTCAGGTGCTAATGAAATAACCCAAGAAAGCCTTTCACCTTCTGAGCTAGCGGCAGGAAGAGCTGAGGGTGTGTACCAGTTAATTGCAGGGAGAGGTAAAGGTCCTTCAAGAGGGGGTGAGTGTTTTTTTAAAAAGCAAGACCTATTTTACTCAGGGGGGGAAATCATTGCAGAGAAATTAGGTGATCTATACTTTCAATAAGTTGATTACCTGTGTCACATTTTATAAGCCTTTATATCTAGGTTGACCATGTAATCTGTCTTCCAAACTAAGGTACTTTTGTGTATACAAGTTGATTCTATTAATTTAATGACTATACTATGTTCACTCCACATGTACTCTCCCTTCACCCCTTCTTCTACCCCCAGCATCTGGCTTGAATTGGAAACCCCAGAAAGCTAAAACTGTAGGTTTAGTACAGCTGACTGAGTACAGAGTATTTTGGGCAAGGGTAGTGGGCCAGCTGTAATGCCGGTATATTTATAGCCTGCATTTGCCCATGACCTTTCAAAGCAAAGTTAGGCACCAAAAGTGGTCACATTTCCTCTGAAGTATTTGGAATGCTGGCAAGCAGTGCCAGGCGACGTACATGCAACAAACGCATGATGTTCAGGGGGAAGGAGTCTTATGAAGAGGAATTTAGGAGACCAGCAGAAACTTCTTGGTCTTTGCTGAAAACAGAAAGGCCCACTTTGGTTTCTGCAGCTCCAAGCCACATTTTAGGCATGCCGTGTCGAGTGGTTCCCTGGGGACCAAGAGTCTTGTGTTACCAGAGTTCAGCAGTTTGGCCAGGAAAATCAACACCCCGCTGCTGAAGGTTAAGAGTTTACCCAACAAAATTTTTGAAAAGCAGTTTTGGTTTTTTTCTACAGGCCTGCAAGGAAACTGGGGACAAGCTCAATCTTTTGAGGCTAAACTCTTCAGGTTTGACTGTAGAGTGTTCATCAGCAAGCGGAAAATAATATTAGGAATCACTTTTGAGAGAATTAGAGTCACAGAGGCTCAGAGGTCAGATCTGTAAGTCACCTAATAGAGCCCTTTATTTTACTGAGTAGAAAACTGAAATTTTCTGCGTGGGTCTGTTGGTCTCCTTCCGTCATCACATATGATTAGAATCTTTGATGCATTTAAGACAACACATCCTCCATCCAGCTCCTTCGTATCCTTTGTAAGATGTTCATCAGTCTCTTTTTGAGTACCAATAAAATGAAATTCTGGAAGTTCCATTAGAATGTATATTTAAAATGTTCTTTAATCTGGTCTCTCTGAGAGAATAGTATGTATTGGAAGAAAATGTCAGCCATCTTACTCCTGATATGATGGCAACAGACAAGAAATAGGAGACAAGGGAAAGAGATTGGAATCAAGTGATATCATTAGAGCTCTATAAATATAGCCACATATAATTCAGTGATTTCAGAGTGATGGATTTAATGGTCAACATATTCTCTTTCCAGTTTAAACCACTTTAAATTGGGTATTTTGACCAATAACAAAATGATCCCTGTTGATACAAAAGATAGTGATGTGTACTAGCTCACATAGGAAATGCAATGTCTACTACTTATTTTAAAAGCTCTTTCTCAAGTCGATTTACTCAATGTCTAACTGTCTTAAATTATAACTGTGCAAATTATGATCCATTGACTAGCTTCTTTGATTAAATATTTAGGCCACATTTTTCATTTTATCTTGATCAATAAAACCATTGATAGGATTCTGTTGGTAGGATAGCTTTAGCCATAGATGATAACTTAATTAATAGCATCCTCATTTTCATTACTTTTTAGTTTTTGTCTGTTCTTTCTCAAAGAGTTGTTTGGAAGGTTTTATTGATCTTAATTAATATTTATTAATAATATTTATTAATAACATTTATTAATTTTCATGGTTATATATTTAGATGACAAAGTCATCAAAGAATATCTTATATGATCTTTAGGAAAATTATTTTGAAAATAAGTTGGGCTGAAATTTATCAAATATGTCTTAATTTTCTGGTACTTTACTTACATATATTCTCAACAATCTTCTTAGTGTAGTAAAGTAATCTTGCTATCCCAACACAAAATTGTTGCTGCCTCTGTATGTTTGCTTTTTCTGGGTGAATACTTCCAAGAATGAGTTCCTTCTTCCACCCCTCTAAAGATCTGTTCGTCTATTTAGGTTAATGAAAAAGGTTACCTCCTTCTGGAAGTCTTTCTCAATGACCTCAGTTGAATAACATGTTTATCACTTCTGAGCATTTGTTATTTTTTAAGCTGATTGTGTTGCCTCGCTTTCTTATTTTATATGTTCTGACTTGATATATTTTAATGTTGAGGGCACAATAAAATAGGAAGAATAGAAAACGTTATGTAATAGGACCTCAGCTATTTGTTATTTCAGACTCAATCAAATTGAGGTTCCAAAATAGAAAACCCTTGTTCTCAAGTGCGCGTAATTTCCCCACAGCGGACTGCCTAGAAGAAAAACCCTGAACTCTGTGGATTTTGCAAGTTAAATTGGATTAATACAAAACTGTTGTTCGTACAAGTGGCAACTGTTGCTATTAATAATGAGTAGAACTACTGGACAAAGAGAATTTGGTGCCACCTGTTCCCAGTTACCCTTCTGCCATGTCTTGTGCTTTTTTTTATGTGTCTTTGAAACTCTTCTGTATCTCTGCTTTCTCTACCAATAAACTTTCCCCAGGGAGAGTCAATTCTGAAGGCAATTTTCCAAGACCATTTGCAGAATTGGCTGGGGATTCTGCTGTAACAAGAAAGGGCATTTATTCTGGGACCTCACAATGGAGTTTGAAAGAGACATGGTCTGAACTTGTTTCAGAAATAGATCTTATATGCATCAGGTTTATTTCTTCATGTGTAAGTGTAAAGCCAATATGTTCTGTGAGAAAAATACGTGTTTGTGTGTGTGCACATGGGGTTGGGTGTTGTTTACATAAGTTTCTGCAGATATTTTGACACTTCCATGTATAAACCAAGTTTGCATTTAGTATCATGTTTTCAGACACATCTGCAGGAGCAGCTATGTGTGTTCTGATCCTAGGTCATATCCCCAAAGCGGAATACCCTGCATTCTAGAACCTGGCAATGCAATTTTAAAGCACTTTCTAAAGAACAGAGCTGTTGTATTATCCTGTACTCATGTCTACTCCATTTAGTATCAATAAACTTGATGTTTTGGGTCAACTTTTGACAAGACAAGGCTGTGTTTTTGATATATTGGAGGAGAAGCAGGGTTCATCTAGGTTAGGAAGCGTATTACCTTTCAACCTAAGATTTTAAACCTTACACTTGGGATAAAGTAAAAATAATTTCAGAGGGTAACATTTCATGTGCTGCTGAAACTGGAACCTACTGGAGATTCAAACACCTGAGGACTATGAATAGAAATCCATCCATCATGGACAAAAAGTGGCATATAATTACTCCATATGCTGAGTAAAAGAGAAATAAATATGTTTTTATGCACATGGTTAAGTGTTGACTACATTTTTGCTGTATCCATGGGAACTTGTGGGATAGGCATAAAATAACAAATATCTGGTACTCATAGTAACATTTTACTTTCCCTACTTTGTGTCTTTTGTCAGGGAAGGCGCTCCTTCACACTCGCCTCTAGATGGCCAGTAACAATGACTGGAGATCAACCTGTATAAGATTCAATTTGCTTCTTCTTTCCCCAAATGAATTTTCTATACATTAGGTGACTTTTTATTTATTCAGGCAAAGGTCAAAAGTGGTAGAGTTCTTCTCCTTGGTCACCAGAGTTTGGTTGGCCAGAGACAATCTGAAGTGGGTCAATAACACTGGCAGCAACTCATAATCTGGTGTGAGCCATGTACATCAATGAGAAAGATTACAGAAAGGGTCTTAGCAGCTGCATTGAATCATGCATCTGAGAACACGTGCTGACCAGTCCTTAGAATAGGCATACTTAAGGTCCTAGAAGAGTTACCTGTACACCTTCTCTCCTCTGTGGTACCTTCTAGGAAGATCACACTCAGACAGGAATCAAAAGGACAAAATGAACCACTTTAATGCTTATCAAAAGGCAAGGAGGGAAGAAAGAAAGGAGAGAGAAAGTGTATCAACTTTCTTTAAACTCTCCTACATAAAGGAAAGCTCTTCATTCCTTGTACTAAATCCTAAATGACCAAAGTCCATGTCAGTCCTATCTCCTCACAGACAAAGCAGAGAGCTGGGAATGGTAAAGTAGCATCGTTCAGGTATACTTACTATATAAATGCATAAAGATGAACATTTTCCCTCAGATAGCATTACCATAAGTTAGAAAATATGGCCCCAAGAATATTCCAGATCTAAACATCAAGTGAAAGGGTCATTGCTCTATAGGAATTGAAAAGAACTAATAAATAATAGAATGGAAGAATTAATGAATGTTCTCCCAATACCATGGAGAGAAGTAAGCATATGAGTGAGTAGTAGAAGCCATCTTTTCCAAGAAGGATAATGATTAATTCTAATCTACAGTAACTGTTGGGACTGCAGTGGTTGAGAGCCTTATCAATCAATATTGGCTAAGATCTGGAAATTGTCTACAGGTTGAAGTATTGGTAATACTAGCTCTGATAATTTGGAAGCAGAAGATCATGTGGAAATTTGGCAAATTTCACATAAATAGAATTATGAATGTGGTAAATTTGAAGTTCATAAACAGATCCACTTGATCATTGTTCTTATGGGACTGAAACAACCCTGCAGGAATCTTGTTATTTGTCAAGATGTTTCCATTCTCCATAATAAAGGAGACCACTTGTAGACCTCAGTAAAAGCAGTTCTTTTAACAGAGTCATAGTTCTTGATAAACTGTCCTCACAGGTTATCATGACACTTCACCGTGTGAGGGAGCACCTCCTACTCTGGGAGGAAAGAATGAGATATTTTCCTCACATAACTCACTTGTGGCCTCTTATATTGCTGTCTTAAGAACTGTCAGATTTGGAGTCCTGAACTCTCTGATTCTCTGACCAGGTGGTGATAAGTCAGATTACTGAAGCTAAAATGAAAAGTTGAGGGCCCATGGGATATTATCACAGTAGGAATTTCATTCTTACTGATCTTACAATAGGATCTACCTATTATTTCTCCCTGCTCACTTCCCCTCTCTTGTGTGTCCAGAGGGTCCTTTCCTGTAAACTCAGATTGAGTCAACTCCTGGTTCACTCTTTGCTAGATGATTGCCTTGGAGCTTTGCCTATCACTAGGGATATAGTGTGGGTTTCTGTGAAGTGTGATCTATTGGCACTAGCTGAAAAAAGAATAATACAAGGAGTACTTTGTGGCTGTGTCTGACTGCTACGTGATAGAACACACTACTTAATTAGAAAATCCTTCTCTGAGCCATGCTTTGAAGCAGAGAAGAGTAACACAACTGCCAGGGTTTTAGCATCCCAGTCCCTGGACCTATTGCTGTCTAAGGGACCTCTGACATAAACAAGATGAATTAAAGCCCTGAATGACACAGGTAACCAAAAACACTGTGTCACTAGTTTGCAGGGATTATTCCACCATGGATATCTGGCCAGTTTCCTATAGACAAATTAGAGAATGAAAGTCCAGCTGGTAAAGGCTTCACAGCCTGGGGAATGCCAGGAAGCCAAGGCCTCTGGTGCCCTGAGAACACACTCCAGGAGCACCTTGGTACAAGATAAACTCCAGGTATTGATGTTGATTTTTGGCAAGTTCCTTTTCCAGCCAGAAATGGAAGATTTAGACAGAACCCAGGCAATGGGAAAAACATATCTGGAGATGCAAAGACCAAAAATCTATGGTTCAGTGTCAAACTACAGGCCTGTAAAGGGACAATAGAATTGGATTAGAAATCAGAGCCTAAGCCACATTTACAACATGGGCCAGTATGGTGGATAGACGAAGTCTGGGGTGCAGAACTATCTCAACAAATCAAGGGAAGATGTTTCTGACATGAGTAGTTATAGGCTAAGTTATAGACTGGGCTTTCCTGGGTCAAGACAAAACCAGGACAAGTCTATGTCATCAGCATATTTTTAAGAAGAATAAGCCTTGATCCGTACTGGTTCCAAAAGCTTCCACAAAAACTACTCCTCATCTTTTATATATAACCTTGAGGACTACATATAAATATCTTCAACATATACAGTACAATATTATCTTTGTTCACTTGGTTTTAGAACCTTGGTTTGATGACATTAAAATCCACAATTTGGATAAAGTACCAAGGCCTCTATTCTTAAATTTGCTTGTTTATTTTTCTCTTCACAAAAATTAAGGAGTAGATGTTAGAGGGAAGTAGGATGAGCCAATTTCCTCTCCAAACTCTTCTACTCATCCCAACACTTTCTCACAGTTTCACCTTGTACAATGGCCATAAAGTCAAATAATCCCAAGGCACCCTGAAAAAGATCGTTCTTTTCCTATCAAATCTAGATCCTATTGACACTCAGATCCTTAGCTTCATCCCTGAATTACTATCTTTGAACTGAAGACTTCTTAGACAACTTGGAGGCTTCCTGGGGTTTTTCATCCCCTTTTTTTTTCTAAAATATTGACTTTGGAATTTTAAACTAAGTTTGTGCCTCTGATGTTTTCTTAGCATCAGTAAAAAATCTTTTATTTCCCACGAGTTTGACAGAAACTGACTCTCAAAGATACAAAAGGATCATGACAGAGACCTTAAGAAAAGTTAGCCAGAAATTTGTCTCAGGTGGGGCAAATATTGCAATGGTACAGTGCACGGGAACTGGGTGGAATTTGGCTGACTGTGGCCTGTAGAAAGTATTAAGAGCAGTTGTGGAGGGCCAGGGAGTTAGCTCAGTGGTTCTGGCGCCTGTCTTGCAAGCGCAAGGGCCCGGGTTCGATTGCCCGGTAACCACATAACAATACTGGGTGTGGAGACCCACACCCAGCAGCAACTAGTACCACATACCACAGTGCCAGGCGTGGTGGCTCACGCCTGTAATACCAGCACTCGGGAGGCAGAGGCAGGAGGATTGTGATGTGAGTTTGAGGCTGAGCTCAGGGCCAGCCTGAACCACAAAGCGAGACCCTGTCTCAAAAAACCTAAAAAAAAAAAAAAAAAAAAAAAGAGCAGTTGTGGAAAAAGTAAGTAAAAGGCTCCTTCCTGATTCTTCCTTTGCCCTTGTAGCTTGCAAGAATGTTGGCAATATCTTAATCTCCAGAAGCAACACTGCTTTTTCTTTTTCTTTTTTTAAAAAAAGGTGCAGTCTAAGAGGTTTTTACATTTGACTTTCAAACATGTTTCATGTGCTCAAGTTGAATATGACAAATAGCCTCAGAATTTAATTTATAATCAAAAGAGCTAAAACAGGAGGTCATTATCCTGTTTCAACCATTCTTTACCTACTCCCTGTTCCAAACAAAACTGAGTAGTAAGAGCTGTCAAATTATGCAAAGGATGAATCTGAGAAATCTGAAGACTCTTTTGTGTCCTATTTTCTCTTTCTCTGTCCCTGTGGCTTTCCTCGCTGATGCTTCCTCATGAACTCTGAATACCAGCTACTCCTACCAGGGGCTTCTTCCTGCAAACACCTGCCCCAGATGTTGCAGAGAGGTTGGGAGTGGATTCAACCCCCAGGCAGGCTATAAGTATCAGGAAGCCAGTGCCCTAAGGATCAACCTTCAATCAGTGACAGACAGAAAAATAAATCAGCTTTCTCAGTCTTCTCAGTCTTCCTGTTTGGACCTCTCTGTTATGTATTGCAAATATCACCAATATCACTGATGACCCCTGACCAACAAAGTCGTTTACACACCAGTGTTCCTTCGGTTTTCCCTTCTATGGGACTGAAGTTTACATACAGCCTTCAGTGTCTGTTTAGGGGAACTTGCCCTGAATTCTACCTGCCTCCTTTGTTACAGACCTCACGAGGAGTCAGAGGCTGTTCATTAACCTGAAAGAAAAATACTTTCCTTGATCTAAGTAGTATTTGGATATGGTAGCCCTCCTTTAGAAAAAAAAAAAAAAAAAGACGCAAGAAAGTAATATTGTAAGCACATATAAGAAGTATTTTTATTTATTGGTGATCACAAATTCTATGCATTATATCTGCATAGATACGCATATCAGCCACAAGTTATCTGTTTTCTGTTTCGTTTTACTTTGCTTTCTTTTGCAGTTCTGGGAATCTAACATAGGCCTCTACACATGTTGGGCAAGCGCTCTATTACTTACCTACACCCTCAGCCCTACTTGTTTACTTCAAATCAACATTTATCCTCAATGAATTTCTGTTACTTAAAAAGAAGTAATAAAATGCAAGAATGAACTTCATGAGTTGGGACGATTTTGCATCTGGGAGGTCAGAGTACGCGTCACATCTTTGGATCTGTCTGTCACATTGAGTCAGGAACTGAAATAGGCGGTAGAGCTGCAGATTTGGCTCTATGTCTCCTGGAAAATAAAACACAGAAAAACTCAAACTAAAGCATGATTTAATAGTCACATGATTTATATTCCAGATGTATATGATTTATCATCACTTCAGTTACTTAGATTTCTGGATTTTGATTTTCTTTCAAATATCTTCACCATTTCATTTGTGACTTCCTTATTTAGATAGATTTCCTTCTCTTGTCTCCACTGAGTTAACAAAGATTTCCTCAATTTTAAGATCTGTTTTGTTTGTTTCCACAGTTACCAAAAGTGTCCAAATGTATAAACATACTGCACAGAAACAATACAATAACTTTTCAGAATATTGAGGTGAACGTTTCACTGGTAGCTTTTATTTATTGTATTCAAAAGGATTTTTGAAAGAGTGTAGCCTCCTTAAATAAATTCTAATTATTAAAAAAAAAAGATTTACTTCTTTCACAATTGCAGAATTTTGGCTTACATAACCAGAATTAAGTCAGGTTTTGAGGAGATACATTAATCATTAGGATTGGTAAATTATTAAATAAACCTAGTAAGTAGCATCCTCTAAATTAATACATTTATTCTTAGTTCAAATAACTCTATGCCCAAAGGACCAAACAAATGTGAATTTCAATAACCAGAAAAGATAAGGATAATAAGTCTTCAGTCTTTTGTGGGAATGAATATTTTTGCCAGATTTAACATGTTTATCTCTTGTTTAAAATTCAAAGTTTAAGATGCCAATCTCCAAAAACAATCTAGGGTAGAAGTTTCAGACTTTTTAAAGCAACAGGTAGGTTTCCTTCCCCCCAGGAGTTAGGGCCCTGAGATATTTTTAGTGGATAATTAAAGAACACATGGATAGTTGAAATGACATTTTGCAGGAAGGCGGACATCCTCAGCTCCGCAGAGATCACGCATCTCACTCTCAGATCCGTGTCTTTAAATTCATCGGACTTCCCTCTCCTATCCCAATGACTATTGCTTCTATCTGGTTGTTCAGAGTTAGAAACACACCTTTCAATCTTTCCAGCCAAGTAAGCCATTAAACTGACATGAAATAAAATGGATGGCTCCCAACTATTAAATTTGAGAACCCTAAATCCCAGTGGCTGCAGGTGTAACGACTATCTGTTTGAGCCATAGTGGTACGAATCTGTAGTGATTATTTTGTGCTTTATGGAATATTTCTTGCTTACCCCTGTGCTACATTTTTTACCTTTCAAAATTCATGTTGAAATTTAATTTATTACTGTTACAGTAGGAAGAGATGGGGCCTGTCAGGAGACAATGGGCTATGGTGACTGGGTTAACTCTCACTCCCTCTCTTCGCCCTTCTGTCATGGAATGATTTTTCTATGTAATAGCAGCCACAAAGCCCTCACAGAATGGTAGGGATAGAAGATTTCTAGCCTCCAGAAGTGGGAGCCAATAAGCCTCTGCTCACTATATATTACTTGGTCTGTAAGATTCTCTCCTAGCAATACTAGACGAACTAAAACACCTTGAAGGTGAAGTCACTGGTGATATGCCAAGGAAAAGATTCCAGGTATGGAAATGATGCCAATGAACAATTAAAATTTCTTTAAATACATACAATTCTCTAACCTTTTTGGATCTCATGAGGCTTGTAAAAGAGTCCCTGGAAAGTAGCAGTGGTTCCGGAAGAAGAGGTGCCTTCCTTAGGTAACTGGTGCAAGGAGTGGAATTCTAATCTTCCTTCCTTTGGACTTCTCTAGGAGGGGCTTAGGTAGCAATGAAGGACAACCTTGAACAAATTCTTACACAGGGGAAAATTTGGGGAACCTAGTTCCTAGATGCAACAATGACACAAGATTGTTCACATTAGCTATGTAAGATAATTTTCTTAAATTGTCCCATTTGTATAGAAAGATATTTTTCATTTCATGAAAGTACCAAAAGCTTGGCTGAGGGTTTTAGTCACCATTAGAGCAACATTATTGTCTCAATAAAATTCTCTCTCCCTGTCACACCCATGAATGTACAAATTACTGTTATATAGAGAAACTGAGGTTTACTTACTTAGGGACCTATCAGCTGACTGGAATGGATACACAGGAGATAGTGACTCCGATGATACAAAAGCACCCTATGAATGTGCCAACTTTGCTAATGACTACAGGGAAACTCTCTTGCTGCAATTTAGGAGGGGATCCTGGCCTGACAGACTGCATAGTCTGTATTCATGTAAATTAATATTATTTTTCTAGGATCTAAGATGTTCAACCTCTTAGTATTTCTGATATTAAAACTGAAGCAAGCATTTATATGCTGAGTTTCCTCAGTCCAGAACTCTACCACCTAAAATTCTCCAAAGTCCAAAACTTTCTGAGTGTATACTGGCAAGATGCCAAGGAAAAAGTTCTGTACCTGATTTCATGTGAGACAGGTTGAAATAAAAATACAAGCACGCTAAAACTATTCTATAAGATTACTTTCAGGTCATGAGTAAAGGTGTATGTGGAACATGAATTTTGTGTTCAAACTTAGGTTCCATCTCACATACATGTATATGTGTAAATTTAATATATGTAATTAAATATAAATATTTTAATCTGAATAAAATCCCAATTCTGAAGCTCTTTAGCCTCCAGTATTTTGAGAGATGCTCAACCCATACACTTAAATTATCTGTTATTCCACTGCATCTTACTGTTATTTATTTTTGTATAACAGACACTTACTTAGTAATTTCTGATATCCTCAAGAGAAAATATAGTGCAGTTCTGCTGTTGTCTCTGGATATGAATGCAAGTTAGGGCAGTGGTGAAGATTAAAAGCTCTGAAGTTGGGAGTTTGCTCTAGGAATGAAATTGCTTTTCATTATTTGATTGTTATAGCAGGTCCAGGTGCTCAGAGGAGGCACAGAAAAGATCTAGTTTAGATTTCTCAGGGCTCTAAAACCTCAGATCCATCATAAAGCCCTCACCTGCCTTTCTGGGGTGGATGTTATCAGGAGCAAATACAAAGTTTAGAAGCAGAGGCTGCGGCCCGCTGTTTCTTCACTTCAGGCAGAGTACAGTTGGATTTTGTAAAAGGCCTCTAGAAAGCAAGAGGGAGCTTTTTTTGGGCAATGACTGCATATTTCATGAATCTGATTTTTAGTCTCTATACACCAGAAGATACACAGAAGGATAGAAACTTTACAGTAACTGTAGAAAGAGGCAGCCAGCTGTAATTTAAGCATAACAATGTTCCAATTGTTTACACCATAGGATCATCTAGAAATCTTTGACAAAATATGATCACTCAGACCCAACCCTGACTTACCTGTATCTTTTGGGTCTCTTTTGGGTTTGTGTTCTCATTAGAGTGGCTTTAAAAACTCGATGACTTTCATGGTGGCAAAGCCAAAAATTAGACCTCAGACTAAATAAATAGCTTCATGTGTACATGCAAGCAAAGAGAATAGCTAAAAAGGACCTACAGTCCCTTTATTTACCCTTTCCAACATGAAACTGTTCATTGATCTACAATATGGACTCTGATTCTGCCAATGAGAAGCCACAATAACAAAAATGAAAGGTTCAGAGAAAATGATTACAGAGAAGAATGTTATCTGTGTATTTACCCCATGACATAGATGAGCACATGTCCTCCACTGCCAGAGGCCAATGCCCCACAGAAGAAACTATCCTGAGTGCCCAAGACAGTTCCCACTGGCTACTTTCCAGATGCAGATCAAGGTTAGTAAACAAATGGATGAATTTGTACATTATTTGGTATATGAAGAAGTCTGAGGAAGAGACAAATGCTCATCTGTGGGTAAACAGAACTACATCAGAGCCTGAGGCAGGGGATTAAGCAGAGATATTTCCACCATTAGGGAACTCCTAGGTTAAGGGAGCAGAGGTAAATCAATGACTGTAATCTTTGAAAGAATTGGAAGGTTAAAAACACCCTGAACTTCTCAGTGCCTGGTAATCTTCACAAATCAAAAGAAAGGTAAGAGAAATACCATAATTAAATAGGTAGAAAATAAAGTACAGTTATTACAAATGAAACATATAGAGTACAGCTAAACTAGCATTTAAAGAGAAATGGAGATATTTAATGGAATTATTTCTCTGTAGAAACAAAAGAATTCAAAATGAGTGAGATAAGAATTTAATTAAGAAACAGCAGAAGAAAATTCACAAAGCAAATATGAAATAAAGCTGAAGGAGTTAAAAAGTAATAGAAAAGCAGAAAATGCATTTTTCCAATGAATTTGTTTTAGAGGTGGTCAGTAAAAGTACTGTCTCATAGAAAACATGCATGCAAAGTAAACAGAGATCAAAACATAAAAATTCAGGGCTGGGGAGTTAGCTCAGTGGTTCCGGCACCTGTCTCGCAAGCTCAAGGACCTGGGTTCGATCCCCCGTATCCACATACCATACTGGGTGTGGAGACTCACACCCAGCAGCAACCAGTAGCACATACCATAGTGACGGGCGTGGTGGCTCAAGCCTGTAATCCCAGCACTCAGGAGGCAGAGGCAGGAGGATTGCTGTGATGTGAGTTGGAGGCTGAGCTCAGGGCCAGCCTGAACCACAAAGCAAGACCCTGTCTCAAAAAACCTGAAAAAAAACCCATAAAAATTCATAAATTGATTATTAAAAGAATAGGAAAATAAATAATAGATCAAGAAATGTTTAAAACTTCAGAATAGCTTTATGGAAATAGATGAGAAAAGTTACATAAAGTCAGAAATGTAGAAATTGAAAGGAAATTGACTGAATCAACTAAAATACTGTAAAATTATTATAAATAAATTGATCAAGTTCAGCTTATAAAATTGAGTTTATTGGTACATTTTAGGTGTACATTAAGACCACAGTCATCATTGAGAATTTGTACCTGTACATGATGTAACTTGATTCTTATTTTGTCCCATTTCACCTCCCCTCCCATCAACCCCTCCACCTCCATATATATAAACTTTGTTTCCCCTTTAAAAAAATTTATTTTTTTATTCTTTAATTTTTTAATTTTTAAATTCAAATATTCAAATTTTTAATATTCAAATATTAAATTCAAATAATGGTACATTATGAATACACATCAGCATCGCATTCAACATTGAGAGTTTGTACCAGAATATGAAATAATTTTATTCTCATTTTTTCTCTTTCCCCCCTCCGAGCAACCCCCTCCCCCTATATACATAAGCTTTGTTTCCTTTTTTCTTTTACTTACTATCACATTCTTTTTTTCCTTTGTTATTTACCCCTATACCCTCTTTCCTTTTAAATATTTTCTATTTTACAATAGCAACTATATATACTTTATATACTAGAACTTCTTTTTCTTATACCAGAGAAAAGATACAATATTTACACATCTATGATCTATTTATTTCACTTATATGGATATCCTGATGGTACATCCATTTGAGTATAAGTGACTCAATCTTATCATTTTTAATGGCAGAATAATACTCCATCCTATCCTCATCTTTACCCAGTCTCCATTTGGTGGACATTTTGGTTGTTTCTAAGATTTAGCAATTACAAACTGAGTTGCTATAAACATGGATGCACATATGTCATTATATGAATCTTTTAATTCTTTTGTGTATATACCTAGCAAAGCAATGGCCGGGTCGAATGGGACCTCCAATCCAAGCTTTTTTAGGAATCTCCATACTGATTTCCACAAAGGTTGTATGAGTCTACATTCCCACCAGCAGTGGAGAAGGGTTCCTTTTTCTCCGCAGCCTCACCAACATTTGTTGCTAGCTAATTTTGAAATAGCAGCCATTTTTGTGGAGTGAGATGAAGTCTTGGTGTTGTTTTCATCTGCATCTCTCAAATAACCAGTGATGTTGAGCATTTCTTCATATATTTCTTAACTGCTCTTACTCTTTCCTCTGAAAAGTGTCCATTTCAGAAGCCCATTTTTGAACTGGGTCTTTAAGTTTGAGTGGGCCTATTTTTTCTGAGCTCTTTATATATTCTAAATAGTAGCCCTTTGTCTGAGGAACAGCTGGTAAAAATTCTTTTTTAAAATTTACAAATATTATGTATACAGGGGGGTGGTAGGGTGGGTAGGGCTATGGGAAAAAATGAGAATTAAGTTGTGTCTTATATTGGTGGTACAAATCCCCATTATGGAGTGCAATCATGATGCGTATATGTAATGTACCAATAAAGATTTCTAAAAAAATATTGTCATTTGTAGGCTAATAAATGGAACTAGGGACCACAATTGTAAGCAAAATAAATGAGATACACTATCACATGGTTTCTCTTTTATGCTAAAGTTAAATAAAAATTAGTAAAAAAAATGACAACTGATAGGTAATGGGATGGCAGAATTTAGGAGCTTTGTGAAGAGGAAATCAGGGAGTGGAAATTAAAGAAGATGCAAAGGCATCAGAATTAAATATGTTTCTTTTTATATCTTTAATTTCTCATACCAAAGAAAAGATATAGTATTTATGCAAAGCTTATGAATACAGAGGGTGGGGTGACTAGGGAAAAGGAAAAAAATGAGAATTAAGTGGTGTCATATACTGGTACGAATTTAAATGTTGATCATGATCCCAGTGTGTATAGAAAAGGTACCAATAAAATCAATTATTTGTAAAAATCCTAAATAAATAAATAAATTCTTTTTTAAATTCAACTTTTGATATAAGTAAGTTGACATAAAACTGGGAAGAATTATAAGATATTGAGAGCATTATGTTATGTTAAATATTATCTTAATACATAAAGTAACTCAAGCAATTAATAAGAAGTACATTATTCCTTAATAATTGATACTTAAATGTGAAAAAGAAATAATATTCAATTTGTCATGGATGGTCTTTTAGAACTTCACTACAGAGAAGGATCTCTTAAATAGGAAGGAGAACATGTAAGAATCAAAGGAACAGTTGGAGACATTTGACTACCTCCAAATGACACTTGTAAACTGAAAATGAAACAGTAGAGTATTAAAAAAAAACCTCATTGTGTGGAAAAAAAATTGCTAAGCACATACAAATAAATGATTGTTTCCAAGAACTTTTATTGAATTAGAACTAAACAACACAGAAAAAAGTGATTATCTTATAATTCATGAAGGCAGAAGGTCAAGTTGGGAGACTTGAGACCAGATATATGTGAGAAAATGTACATATTTACTCTAAAGGAATGAAATAAATATTGAGAAAAAACCCATTGAAATAGATTTCAGTACCGTCTAGATAGAAGAAGACGTGTGATACATCCAGATTTATCTATGCTGTGAGGAAAGGGACATTCTCTGTGCTAGGTGAGTTGGTACAACCATTCTGAAGAACCATTTGGCAGTACACAAAAACTGAAAAATAAACAATTGCAAGAACTTAGTACTTTTGCTGTTATAACTATGCAGTTCAGAAAGTCCTAGAACACATGGCTAAGTAGGTAGAAGCAAAGAAAATTATCAAAAGGAGGAAGTGCGGTAAGATGTTGTAGTTTTAGCTGATCATAGAAAAAGGGAACGGAAGAGTGAGATAAGGCAAATGCACATAATATGAAAAACTATCTTATTTATGTTTAAATCTATAGCTATTGTATTTTATGTGACGAGTCCAGGAAAGGGATTTGAAAAAGTCAAGTTGTAAAACAGTTGATATTATTATAATAGACTTTCGTTGCTTTGAACAAAAATCACCAAACATCACTACACATTTTTATTGTTATATTTTCATCTGAATATGTAGAGAGCAGATTTTACATATCAACAAGACACTACATTTTTGGAGGTGATAACAGCAGAAGGGAGATGGAAAGAAAATGGAACTGACATGAGGTGTGTGGGGGAGTGTGTGTGACAGTGATCATTTGTTCATGTAAAATGAGACAAACATGAAAAAATGTCTGTACACGCTATCTTTTCTGCGTGGTTTTATACAATTCATTCATTCATAGTTTACTGAAGCTTTAAAATTTCCCCAAGGCTATAATTTAAAATGAGGTTTCTACATACCTAGACATCATCTAGAATATGGTTTTAAAGACTGCATAGCACTCTGGGTCACCGATTTGCCAAAATGATTTAATAACTTCTATTACTGAGTCTTTAAATTAATCACTTACAGTGATGTTAGAATGTTCTCATAAGTGAAAATTATTTTCAACTACATGGCATTTCTTATATATGGAATATAGTGGGAAAGATTGTTAGTATGATTTTATATTCAGTCATCTCATTTTTATTCCTTGTAAGTTTTGCTTTATATAGTTTGATAGTATATTATTTGGTGCATAAAATTTCATAACTATATCAACATTGTGAGTCATAATTATTTCTATAAAATAGAAAGGCTTTCTTTAATGTTTTCTTGTCTTTAATTGAAGCTGATTAGTATAATTATCTCTGGTTTTTTCTAAGAATGTTTATCTTGAGATGAACAGATAATTTCCAAATTATATGAATTATTTCAACAATACAATTTTTTCAATTAATTAAATGAGATAATATAATTTTGATTTAAATGCTGACTGAGGGTAAAGAACAATATCAGTTTGGTTACCAAAAAAAAAAAAAAAAAAAAAA
>PVIR01012010.1:0-45778 GCA_004026965.1 Petromus typicus | reverse complement strand
TATATATTGTGAAATAGAAAATGCTCAATGTAAAATAAGGTGAAAGGGGACAATGTTGAGATTGTAACAAAAAAGTAAGGAAACAAATTTTATATATATGGGGGGGTGGTAGGGTGGGTGGGGCTATGGGAAAAAATGAGAATTAAGTTGTGTCTTATACTGGTACAAATCCCCATTATGGAGTGCAATCATCATGTGTATATTTAATGTACCAATAAAGATAATTTAAAAAAAAAAAGTAACTTCACCTGTTTCCTTTTTACTTTTCTGTTGTGTCTCCTACAATTGAAAATCACAGGAGATGTGTTTTACATAACATATCCACTGGCAGGGCTGTCTCAGAACTCTGATTCCTCTCCCCATCCAAGTAGATCTCGCCTAATAACACAGACCATAAAACTTCAGGTCTTCTTGCTGCTGTCCAACATTCTGCATTCCCTACTCCTTTGAATTCCTTCCTCTTTCATATGACATGTTTTAGCTTGCTGAAATCTCAAATAGGTCATGAACATGAATGCTAGGGCACAAGTGAACTCTGTGCTACTTGATAGAAGACTTGCACCTCCATTAACAGAAACTTCTATCACGTACATTTGAACAAATTTTTATAACTTGTTTTTAACTAAGTATTCCTCCCACATAGTGTCTGAATTATTTGACTGTGCTCAGTATACCTGTGTACACCTATTTTCTTTAACTCATAGTTTGTTCTTTTACCTGAAGAATTGTAGATATCCTTATTTTCTGATGCTGTCTAAATGCAAAAGTGCATGTGCCCTCAATTCAGTGGCTTCACTCACATTTCAGATCAACATTTTCCAGTGAGCCTTGCCACACCAGTGTACTGTGAAATCCTGAGGGTTTTACCATGGAAACAAAATTTTAATTAATTTTATTGGTATATTTTAGACAAACTTAATGACCACACCAATCACAGAGAATTTGTACCTGTACATGACATATCTTGATTCTTCTTTTTTCCCCATTCCCTTCCCCCTCCCTTGACTCCTTCTTCCCTTCTATATTTATAAAAGCTTTGTTTCTATTTTTTCTTTCTTTTCTCTTTTTTTCTTTTCCCTCCCTCACTTTAGACTTCCCTCTTTCCTTGCACCCCTTCTCATTTGAACATTTCTTTCCTATTTCACCATCGCTGTTAAACATTTTGATCCTCATATACAGTTTCACTTTATCACACCCAGAAACAATGCAATATTTACACATTTGTCTGATTTATTTCATTTAAGAATATGGTCTTCAATTTGGAGAGTATGGCCATTTTCACTACAATTGTTCTTCTTACCCAACAGCAAGGGATATCCTTCTATTTTTCTGATATCTTCCTTAACCTTTTTCAGTGTACTGTAGTTTTCAATTTAGAGATCTTTTACTTCCTTCATTACAGTAATTCTTAAGTGTTTCATTTTGGGGCTGTTATTTGAAAGGTGTAGTTTCCCTAATTTCTGTCTTGATGAGTTTGTTGTTATATTTATGAATGCTATTGATTGTGTTAACTTTATATCTAGTTACACAACTGAATTTGGCTATTGAATCTAGACGTCTTGGTGGAGTTTTGGGGGTTTACTATATTAAGGATCATATCACCTGCAAATAATAATAATTCAACTTCTTCCTTTCCTATCTTTGGTATTTTTATTTCTTTCTCTTGTCTAACTTCTCTGGCTAATATTTCCAGAGCTATGTTGAATAAGAGTGGTGATCATGGACATCCTTGCCTTATTCCTGATTTTGGTGTGAAAGGTTTCAGCTTTTAACCATTTAGTATGATGACTGTGGGTTTGACACAGGTGGTTTTTATCAGATAGAGGTAATTATCATCTAGTTCAATTTTCTATAGAGTTTTCCACATGAATTTGTGTTACACTTCTTAAATGCTTTTTCTGCATCTATTAAGATGACTATGCGATTTTTGTCCTTGGCTCTGTTGATAGAGCATATTACAATTATTGGTTTATGTGTTGAACCAACCCTGCCTCCCTAAAATGAATCCTATTTAGTCATGGGATATTATCTGCTTGGTGATTTGCTGCACTCTGTTTTCCAGTATCTTACCAAGGATATTTTAACCCATTTTTATTAGAGAAATTATGCTGCAATCCTCTTTTCTGGTTTGTAATCCTCTTCTCTGGTTTTTGTATCAAAGTAATACTTGCTTCCAAGTGTGATGGGGGGGGTGCTTTCCATTCTATTTAATTAAAGAGTTTGAGAGTAGTGGCATTAGATCTCTGAATTTCATGTAGAATACAGCAGTGACTCTATCAGGACTTGAGCATTTCTTTATTGGCAGGTTTTTAATTACATCTCCAATTTCATTGGCTGATATTGAATTATTTAGAATTTTTATATTTTCTTGACTCAGCTCTGGTAATTCATATGTATCTAAGAATCTGTCCATTTTTTTCTGTGTTTTCCATCTTATTAGATATAGATTCTCAAAGTAGGTGATGATGGTCTTCTGGCTATCTGTAAGGTCTCTTGTAATTTCATTCTTTTCATTCTTAATTGCATGGGTTGTAATTCTTTTCTTTTTTGATAGGTTGACTGGGGGTTGTCAGTTTTATTTAATCTTTCAGGGAATCAACTCTTCAATTCATTGATTCGTTGTACTGTTTTAGTCTCAATTGCATTAATTTTTTCTCTGATATTTCGGATTTGACCTTCCCTCATAAAATTGAGGGCATGACTTGTTCTTCTTTGTCTAGAATTTTGAGGTTCAACATTAGGTTGTTTATTTGAGCTCACTCTGTTTTCCTGATGTGGGAATTTATCACTATAAATTTTCCTCTTAGAACTGTGTCCAATGCATCCAATAAGTTCAAAGCCGTTATACTGGAATTATCATTTAATTTTTTAATTTAAATCTATATTGGTACATTATGAATACACATCATCATTGCACTCAACATTAAGAGTTTGTACCAGAATATGACATGATTTGATTCTCATTTTTCCCCTTACCACCTGCCCTGCAATCCCCCACCCCCTATGTATGTAATCTTTATTTCCTTTTGTCTTTATTACTGCCAAATTCTTTTTCCTCTCATTATTTTTCATTTAATTTTAGAAGCTATCTAAGTCCTTCTTTAATTTCTCTATGCTTAGGTGATTTTTGTAGTTTCTTTTGCCATTGATTTCCAAATTCATTACACTATGGTCTGATCCTGATTCCAGTGTTTACTTTGCTTTTGTAACAAAACAGGATGAAACATCTCTCTATGTCTATCAAATCCAGCAATAAGCTAAAAGGGTAGAGCAGCTAAAGAACTTACACATTTATATGAACCACTCAAAAGCAAAAGATAACATCAAGCCAGCGCCAGCCAGCCAGAACCTAGTTAGCTTATGGATATATGTGAAGTGGAAAAGCATGTGGAGCATTCAATATTTCTACTCTGAGTCTATTCTATTCTATTCTATTCTATTCTATTCTATTTAGAGACAGAGTCTCGCTTTGTAGTCCAGGCTGGCCTTAAACTCTCAGCGATCTTTCTCTTTCTGCCTCCTCAGTGCTGGGATTACAGGCGTGAGCCACCACACCCACCATTGTGATATATGGTACTGGGACCGAAATAGGGACCTTGCACTTACTAGGCAAGCACCAGAACCACTGAGCTAAATCCCCAGCCTCTGGGTCTATTTTAAAACAGGGAAAGTGAGTAACCAAGGGGAAGGCCTACTAACTACTGCTGTCATTTAATTAGTTCAATCATATTATAAATTTCCCTCCTAGAACTGCGTTCATTGCATCTAATAAGTTCAAAGCTGTTATATTGGAATTATATCATTTATTATTTTTTAAATTTAAATCTTTGTTGGTACATTATTGGGTCAAAAAAAGTATTCTATCTTTGGAAGTATTCAACAAGTATAGAAATATGGGAAACTATTCCTATAGATTAATCTTTCAAAAGTGAGGGGATCTCACCACAGGACATAGCACGGAAGGAAGTCTTTATGATGACAACAAACCTTAGATTCTGAACAATCTAGGTATAAACCAGAAAATTCTGTTATAAGAAGTTCGGTGTGTTATCTTTTCCACCATGAAATTAGGTTTAGCATTACTTATTTTCTTGTTTTAATAAGCCAATTTTGACCTTTGTTGATTTCTTCTTTCTTTTATGTGTTTGCAAATTATTTAAAAATCAGTTTAAGTGTCTGGATCAACACCAAGCCTATGCGTTTTAGTTTCTAAAGTTCAAATTTTCTTGTTTTTGAAATGTGAACTATTGTCCAATACCTTGGTGCCTGATTCATTTCCAAAACAGTCTGGTATCATACAAAGATCTCCTTTTGAATCACTCTGGCTCCTATTTTCAGGACATCTGTACACCTGTAAGCAAGTTATACACGTATATAACCCACAGTGCTTCAGTTTCTCATCAACAAAGCAAGAATCATGGCCCTGCTTGCCAAGTGTTTACAAACAACTCAAACTTGAAGTTGTAGGATGTGAGTCTTAGGATGGGTGAGGTTTTGTTAAAAAAATTTAAATATGACAAAACATTAAGTCTACATGATCAGAAGACAGGAATATGGTTCATTATTTTCTGTAGTTATCTGTATATGAAAATATTTTTATTTTAACCTATGAATAATCTAGCAAGACATTGATGTTAACATAATTTTGTATAATTATCTCAACTATTGCAAATTATTTCAGAACTGACAAGTAACAAATATGTAAGTCTCATCAAGCAAAAGGGAGACCATATGGGAGAGATAAAATGAAACTTTAGACAGAGCTTTTGTTTCAGTTCTTTTTCAACCATGGGAAAGCTGAATAATGCTTAGAAAGATTTCTTTTCCAGAGAGCTTTGTTCTTAATTTGTAAAATTAAGATAATCAAATCTACCTTGAGAGGACACTAAGAGAATTATATATGACTGAGTGGAAAACACATACCAGATACAGCATTTCCCTGTAAATTCAGTTATTATTACCCTGTATATAATTTTTCCTGAACCTATTCACATAAATTTATTTAAATTGCCAATATACTTTTTCTTCATGCTTGTACTTTTAAAACGCTTTCCACACCTCCTAATTACTTGCTTTTACTTTTGATGTTTCAACATCCTTCTCATTCCCTTAGCCAAGTACTGTTAATTTCCGCCCGGTATGATTTTTCATTCTACTCAGCTAACTTGGCTTATTCAGTCAGCCAAAATGATGCTTCTTGCCACATCTTCTCCTCTTCTTTCTCACTCCCACCATCCTTGTTCAGATATTCATTCCTCTTATCTAGACTTTTACAGTAAATTCCACATTCCTGCTTCTTCCATCCAGTGAATTCTAGACACCAATGTCAAATTAATCTTCTACAGTCAGAAGAAGCTACTCTCACTAAACACCTTCAAAGACTCCCCATGGCCCTACACAATAGAATTCTCTTCCTGGCTTTCTTACCCTTAGTGAAATGGCCTGAACTTTCTTTTCCAATTTATTTTCCACAGCTTCCTGGAAACATATCTTTTAGGCAAGTGGGTAAAAAGGCTACAAGAAGTGATGGCTGGTGCTTTTTTATTTTCAGACTTATATAAGTTACCTAATGTAAAAAGAAAGTCCAAAAGGATCTGATTGAATGATAAATTAGCTTGATGAAAATGCCAGTTTATCAAATACTCACTTGAATTTCTTAGTTAATAAAGTGGTTAACATCATAGGAAGGACCTAAGTTATCTTAATTATAATTATTTAAATTTTTTCTAACATGTTTAAAATATTTTCCTGTATTATTAAGTAGTATATAAGAACTTTTTTCTTTGTTTACTTGCCCAGTATCTAACAAGATCATAGAAAGTATGTTTTGAATCCATAGAATTAAAAGGAGTGTCAAGACATATTCATCTTGTTTCACAAATGATAAAATTAAAGTTCACAGAGCATTTGAAGCATTTGAATTGTTCTAGGTCATATTCAAATGTAAGGATGCAAGGGAATTGAGTTGTATGTAAAATCGAAAAGCTTTGTGCTATTTTCCTTATTTTTATTTCTGAGACTGCTTGATTTATTTGTTTGAAAATATTTCATAAGCATGTGTATCATTCCCATTTTCCTATAATTTCTAAAAACTAAATATACTTGAATAAAAGATAATTTTAAAAATTGCTATCCCAGTTAAACAGACTCAGAGTGTATTTATAGTTATTAAATGGATATCTTTCAATAAAGAATTTTCTCCAAAAATTCTTCAGTGTCAAGGCCATTAATAATTTTTCAGTTTTCTTTACTTTATATCCAACTTTATCCTACTTTTCCCCAAAACTTATAATCATTGCTAGGGTAAGGAAAACATCCAGAAACTATTTTTTAACAAATACAATTTCAACACAGGGGTATGCACTCAATAAATACACTGTGAAATAAATTTTACTTGCAACTTCCTTAGAATTATAAGCATTTGTATAATTATTACATGCTCAAAGTTGTCATACCTTGAGAATTTGGGAGTAAAACTGCAGATATACTATACAGCTAACATCCATTTACATACACCAAAAAAACAGGTCAGACAATCTTTCCTTTGGCATATATCCTCAAGGTACATTAATAAAAATAGTAGTTTGGGGCTAGCTTCACTCTGTGTGTGTGAGAGAGAGAGAGAGAAAGAGAGAAGAGACAGAGACAGAGAGACAGAGAGATCGAGAGAGCAAGGAGCCCTACCACAGGGCAAGGAGATCCAGACATGGCAGCCATGTTGCCCAGTATTACCCTTACAACTAATGTATTATGGCACCAATAGGAAGGCAAACAGTACTCATTAGGTAAGGTTTGCAGTAAAAAAAAAAAAAAAAGAAAAGAAAAAGAAAATTAAAGGGATTTCTTAGAAACCATGTATCATTTAATGAAGACAAAAAATACTGTACCTGACTTTCCACTAGACCAACTTACTTTTAAAGACAATAGTCTCCCTAGACACATGACCAGCTTGCCTAATGGGTCCATTGGTCAAACAGCTCTAGTCAACTTTTTACATTTACCTCATGCTGACATGACATATGATTCAGCTATACCAAGTCTAATGAGTGGCTCCTACCAAAGGAACCTGAGTGTGTTTCCAAAGGCTAAATCACTAGAACCTCTTCTTCCCACTTGCCTGTCAGATCACTGGGATGGAGAAGGTAGAGCATTATCTTGAACTCTGGGATCTGCCTGGGGATTGGAGGAGCACATGTCCTGGTGTGTCTGGGTGGATCATGGAGGAATGACCTTAGATCTATATGGTCCCTAGCTCTGTTTCTCTGCTCTGCCTCTGGGCTGTGTAGGAATTGAGCAGTTTTGCTGTGCCACGCTCTTCTTCCATGATGTTTATGCCTTAGAGCCAGGCAGTCATGGACAGAATCCCTGAAAGTGGGAGCCAAATTAAACCTCCTTTAAATTGTGGGTGTGGCGTATTGCATCTTGCACAATATTCTTTGTCATAACTTACATTCATGTAAGTCCAATCAATTTTTTTCTGGAAATTTACGGTCAGCTTCCTAATTTCTCCATTTTTGACCTCAATAATGACTCATACTCCCCCATGCACAATGCAGCAAGAACTGAGTTTCCAAAGTGCGCTTTCTCATTGCTGCCAAGACAAAAAAGGGGGGAAATCATGATTTAACACCACTGTGAGACTTTTCCTTTCTTGTCTTTGTTTGATCTGTGAGGTGATTGCTTCTAGTCCAACAAAACCAACAGTGATGCCTTCTGTAGTTTCCTCAGGATTATAGAAGTGATGTCTATGATTTCCTGGAGAAATTTCTGCTTTGGTACCAGTAGTTATTTCATATTTGAAAAATTGCACAAGGAACTTCCTTCGTAATTAATTTATTATTACCACTAAGCTACAACTAAGTGAAACACTGATTGTCAGTAAGCTCATCTACAAAAGATTGGAAAAATCTCACCATGCCTACAGACAAAAATCCTATCCTGAAAATGACATGTTTCTAAATTAGAACACATAGAGAAATGTGTATTAACTTTAAAAACCAGCTACTTTATCACACAAATATGAAGTATCATGTGCCTGGTTTCCTACTACTGTGTGTTTTTAAATGGGGCTTGAGAAAACAGCAGGTATAGTTCAGCATTATCTGCATATTTGCTTTAACCATAATGAGAAAAGGGAAAGGCAACCCAATTGCAATTCCTTCAGCGTGTCTTTGCGGTGGCCTTGATCTAAGAAAACCATCTTTAAAGAGTCCTCCACTACGATATCCTTCTTCCAGTGAGGGGTTAGCTCAACAGTAATGTCACACTTCAGGAATTACAGATCTTTATATTCACTCGTCTTCCTTGATAGGTAGTTAGACCTTGAAATAGCAACCGAAGCAAGGGAATTTTATCAAACTTGACATGAAGAAGAGTAGTGAAAGGGCAAACAACTCTGGGGTCTGTTCAAACATAAAATGTTACTACTTGCTCTGTGGTCTCATATAAGTTTCTTTACTTCTCATTGCCTCAGTTGTCTTCATTTATTTAAAAAATAACAAGAATTACTTGAGATGACTCATCACTCACAATGGAAGTTAAATGAGATATAATGCAAAGATTATTGTCACAGTCCTTTGCACTGAGTTTGCAAAGAAAAGCTACTTTTCAAATATCCAAAATTAGGAGAAAATTAAAATACAGCTACATGTATGATATTCTATTATCATGCTAGGAATATTTTTAAGCAAATCATCCCCAGAGTCCTCTAAGAGAATGCAAATATATTTACATCAACGATTAGTATGCAAGCATTTTACAACTCTAAAAGCTGCTGGAGTATGTTTAATGCCCCTCAAAATGCATTTCACTGGAAACCTGAGGTGAAGTTATTTAGAAATAATGTCCTTGTACATATAACTAGCCACTTGAGATGAAGTCATTCTGCCTTTACAGCGATCCCTGCATCCACTCACCGATGTTCTTGTGAGAAAAGAGACACCAGGGAAAGAAACCTCATGAAGACTGAGGCAGACAGCGGAGCACTGCAAGGCCCACAATGGCCCTCAGCAGCCACCAGGAACAATAGGGGCTTCTCCTGGAGCTGTGCAGGGAGCACAGCGCTGTCAATGCCTTAACTTTGCACTGCTCGTTCAAGAAATGTGAGAGAATAAATTTCTAATGTTTTTGGTTTACAACATGTTTGTGATAATTTATTACAGCAACCCTAGGAAACTAATATAATATGATTACATTCTGTCTATTAACTAAGAAAATTCCAATCACTGTGATTTTATTCTCCTCTAAGACATGAGACAGACCCATTTCCAATCTGGTAGCTCTATCTCCGCATTCTTTTTCATTTCCATAAAGTAACAACAACAAAAAGTTAATCCTATTCTTTTCTGAAGCCATTTTCTCAGGCTGCCCTTCTCATTGCCTGTACATTGTTCCCATCCGCTTTCCCACTCCCAGCATAACACACCCAAGACCTGCAACTTATAGCAAGAGAGGTGCCTTTTGACTGACAGTTTCAGAGGCTTCAGTTCATGATTGGCTGGCTCCACAGCAGAAATACCATAGAAGTTCACAGCCAAGGCCAGCTTCGTCCCTCATGGTATCCTCAGAGACCACATGTAGTCCCTCAGTCACTGGCCCCAGTCCCATTTCCTCTAGCTATTAACCCATTGAGCTATAAACTCAGTAGAGGGTTGACCCATTGATAAGACTGATCCCCTCAGAACACAATCGTGCCTCCAAGAGTCTATTAGTCCTATCAGGTTGACAATTAAGATAAGCTAACACTTGTGTTAAATCAAAGTCAACTTTTTCTCACATTCTGTAGAAAACTTATGGTTCTACCATTTTAAGGATTATGGTTTAAAATATTTGATGGTGATGGAAGATTTACAAGCACATAACTATAAGAATGATGATTTATCATGAGAGTAGTTGTGAGAATAAAGAAGAGTCACTGTTTTGTCCCTGTGGCCAGCCTTTGTAAGGCACAGAGAGGACGCGTCACTCTTTGGCTCTGAATCCATTCTATGTACCTCGACAGAGTCTGGACAAGGGTGAGAGCTTCTCCAACCACCAAAAGTGGTACATGTAATAGAAATCATGGTATGCAATGGCCTGGGGGGTATCACATCTCTGATTTGAAAGAAAGAATAACTTCTCATCAGCAGCCTTTGAAAGAGTTAGCACCTACAGAGGGGACATCCCACATGGCTCATCAGCTGTTCAGCTAAGTGCTCTCTCGTAACTCTGGAACAACACAAGGAGACTTCTAGGAAGTCAAGATGGTCCTCTGGAGAATCTCTTGTGGAATAAGTCAGTGTAAACAGTTCCCACATGCACAGATGCAATGCTCTTATATGTGAATAATGATAGTCATACACAGAAATTTTGTTACCATTGAAGTTGAATTTTTTCCCTGTCAGAACATAGAATTTCTAAAACCAGAATTTTATCATACGAAACAATGGGAAAATGATTCAGTACTCAGAGACTCTAACAAAGAAATGAATTTCCTACTATCAGAGAGTTTGTATAATTTTGTGATAAGCATTATATTAGTTTTCTTCTAAAAAGAGACAAAAACAGATGCAAAAAATAATGAATTACTCTGATCTGTGCTCTTTTGGCTTCCAAAACCACATCTTTTCAGGCCATGATTAGTTCAGAAAGAGGCAGAAATGCAGGGTAATAACCCTGGGGGGATTAGGGAAGAGGATTGTGTTATAGCTTGAATCAGTCACTCCCCTGCTGGTCGGAGCTGACTCTCCCAGGACACTTCACTGCCTGGAGTTTCCTCACTGCCTTAAAAGCAATCTGTGCTGATTATCTAAAAAATGGGGATGCCTATCTTCCTCTGTCCCATTTATAAACCAAATGGAGAGTTTTCAGTTGTTGATCACCCTGTGAAAAGCCTGTGAGTGGTATTTTGTCCATTTTGCAGCAATTAAGAGTGGTAATTGCTCCAGGGCCATTTTTTTCCCCTCTTCATTTCTTGCTATGAGAGTCTAACAACATAACCCTCTGTCTGCTCCCTCCACCAAGTCTCCGCGGGCTCAAACAGAGAAGACAACACTCCCAAGACACACTCTATTTTGACAGCAATTTTCTCACTTAAGCTTTCTTCGGTGCAGGCTAAATTACCTGTCACATCAATAGCCCCCAGATGACAGTCTCCTTGGAGGGCTGGTGCAGGGTACAAGCAGAAGGCTGGAGGTGGGAGGCACTGAACTGAGCAACAGGGGTTCGGCATGGCATCCACCCCTCTGCATCCTTGTATTGTATCTGATCCCTTTAACCTTACTCCTGCCCAACCTCATGACAGAGAAGATGAGTAGATTTTTGTCAGAATCCACAACTGCATGTTTTAACCTAATGACATAAATCAGTGTTTAAAGATTACAGTAGATCTAAAACATAGAAAATAATCTAGCCTATAAAATGTTTATGAAGGCTTTTTATTGACAAAAAATGCTCAGAACATAAGTGAAAAAAAATGAGTCAGAATTCATTTAACAGGGCTGAGGATTCAGCTCAGTGGTTCTGGTGCCTGCCTTGCAAGTACAAAGTCCCAAGTTCAGTCCTGGTTCACATACAACAATGCTGAGCATGGTGACTCATACCTGTAATCCTAGCACTCGGGAGGTAGAGGCAGGAGGATTGCTGTGATGTAAGTTTGAGGCTGAGCTTAGGGCCAGCCTGAACTGCAAAAGCAAGACCCTGTCTCAAAAAAAAAAAAAAAAAAAAAAGAATCCATTTAACAATATGTTCAGTGTATATTTACAAGAAGATATATCAAAGTGTTAATAAGTGGCCACACCATGTTACTATTATATGGAAAACAGGTACAGTAAACATGTCATAAGAACTACCCTTATAAATTATAAGGATCTCATTATATTTTTGTCCTATTTCTCTAGCCTAGTAGGAAGTTCAAACTAATTCCCCAAAGAAATATTTTTCTTGAATGTTACCTATACAGAAAACTAGGTCACTTACAGCAGCACTAAAGAGAAAATAGATTCGCTATCCTCAAAAAGCCAAAAGAAAGTCTTTGGCCACCAAGCTGAGTACTTGAGAAATGATCATATTCCCTGCTGGATTTACAGATCACCTTGGGCTTTGACATTCAACACCAGTGATTTAAAAATCCTATTTCAAAAGAGATTTTTTTTTCTGTCTGTATTCCAGATTTTGAAGTTTCATAAATGGTGAATCTGCGATTCTACTCTTTCCCTTCCTCCCAGACTTTCCCCAAATGCTCAAATTTAGCTAATATACCTAACTAGCTACCAAAATGGAGCTAACATCTAAATAATATTTTGTAGAAATATCCTCCAGTGTGACCCACCGTTCTTTCACTGGTTATATGACCTCAAATACTGCAACTAATATGGATAGTCCTGGATAGACTTTCCAGGAATACTTTCCTTGTAACTTAGAAAATACCAAAACAAAATCAATTCTTTTATGTTAAAGCCTTTTAAAGTTTAATTTGCTAACATGCATTGCTAATAAAGAGTTCATGTATTTATCACGTCTCCAAAATGTTTAACCACAGAACCTTTTCTCTTCTTTTCAGAATATGAAATTCAAGGAGACCAGTTTGGGAAGTACTACTCTACAAGATTGTATTTGTATAAGAGGTTTCACACAGGCCACCCCATGGTGTGAGAGTCAGGGTCTGGCCCTGATTCAGAATGAATCACGCAGCTTTCCTAGAGCATTCTGTTTAGCAGCTGTGGGGGATAAAATGTCCAGCAACAAACCAAGAAGGAAAATCATTGCCTCTCCCACTGTCTTGTGTATTCAGGAAATGAGCTATTAAGGATGGAACTTTCTAAGACTGAGCTTTCCAGGAAGGGTTCTAAAGACTTCATCTTGCATGAGCTCTTCAGTATTCCAGTGTCTCTGCCCCATAACTAAAAGGATCATTAAATAACTGTTTACCCAATGCCATCCCAAACTCAAGAATGTCTGTCAAACTAGTGGGAAGGAAACTCAATGCCCTGTGTGAGTGTGGTCCAGAATTCTCAAATGGTTTTATTTTAAGGCACACTTGATATACAGGTTTTAATGCTTTACTGAACATAATTCAATACATTAAGAAATTCATTCACATAAAGTATAATCTCATAATACTTTCACATAGTACAGCTATCATTTATGTAACCTAGTTTTATTGAAAAAATGTACATGTGGGCCGGGGATTTATCTCAATTGTTTTGGCACTTGTCTTGTAAGGCCCTGGTTCAATCCCCAGAAACCACAAAGAATACTGGACATAGAGACTCATGCCCAGCAGCAATCAGCACCACATACCACAATGCCAGGCGTGGTGGCTCACACCTGTAATCCCAGCACTTAGGAGGCAAAGGCAGGAGGATTTCTGTGTGTGAGTTTGAGGCTGAGCTCAGAGCCAGCCTGAACTACAAAGCGAGACCCTATCTCAACAACAACAACCAAAAAAATGTGAATGTTAGTTCAAATGTATTTGAAATAACTTACAAGCCCTCCCCAAGGTACATCTATACCCAGATTTAATATGTGGGCTATGAAATAATAGCCTCTGACACAGACAAGAACAAGAAGAAATCACCATACACCTCTGGCTCTTTCTGAAATTATAGGCAGTGAGATTGTGCTAGAAGAAAGCAAAAATAAAACAAAGTCATCCTTACGATATTCTCTTGGAAGCTTACTGCATAATTTCAAACAAGTTTATATACATTAAAAAGGAAGCACAGGGAATCTACCAACTTTAAGGGTTACTAATAAGAAATTTTATGTAAAATATAAGAAAATAACAACTAAATTTCACTTTGGATGATCCAAACCAAATTTGATTCCCCTGGATGTTGGCTGTGCCAAAGGCGGCACCTGGTGAGGAGAAGGCTCTTGCTAGAGACGAGTGTAACTGTACACAATAATTTCTGTATGAAAAGTAGCATTGTTTTCCTCCCACTAATAACCACCTATTATATTTTAATGAAAAGTAAAAGGAGATACTTTGTGACAAATGAAAAATTATATCAGAAAACTGCTACATTCCATGTTCCAGCTTTGTATAAACATTTCTAAAACAATCCATTCAAGGATTAATATGCATTACATGAAAACTTTCTTTCTTTGTACTAATTCTCCATTTTTCTATGCAATGGAATTTCCTTTCTTGCTCTCACTCTTCATGAATTCCAAGTCTAACCAATGAGAAGGAATGGAGCATTAGCCTCACATGCACACATTGCCTGCTCCCAGCCATCAGTGTGCATTCTCCATGCCCCATCATGAAAGGTAGTAAGAACTCCAAACAATCAAAAAGAAATACTGAACCTGAACTACATGGACACCTTCCTTTCTCTATGATCCGCGATTCTCGATGTCTCCTGTCTGCCCATCTTATGCTGGGTCACCACCACCCACTTGAAACTTGAGACAGAGTTATTAGAAATTTAATTTCATTTTATCCCCTAAGCTCCTTTCTTCCCCCATGACACTCACACTGACAGTTTAAAGAAAATAGATTTTATGCAAAATTCTAAGGCAAAATTATCCACAGTGCTTAACTAAAAAGTGAATTTTCTGACAATGTCTGATCATAAAACTTTGGCAAGGTTAAAACTGGCAGCTCAGTTGCTCCTGCCCTCTGGTTTTCGATGTTTGTTTATATTCAGGGTATTTTCACTTGTCCAGTACATAGATATTTTGATCCTAAGACCTTGAGGGGAGAAGAAAAAGGAGACCAAGGCTTTTGTATGAGCCCAATGAATTCTATCTGACTTTAATCCTAAAAGTGTCATTTCCTTTCAAACGGTTTTTCCAGAATTACTATTTAACTTTCTGAGATAGGGTGAGGAATTGGTATTCTATTTCTGGCATTTTTAATTACTCCATGTACTTTTTCCTTATTATCTTTCAAACTATTATGACCAAATAAGTATAAATAGGAGACCATTCACATTCAAATTCATACAGAAGAGATCTTTTATAAATATATATATTTAATGTGTCCCACAGGATGTTGAGATATCCACGTATGTAGTAAAATGGTTTCTACAGTCAAGCACATCAACACATCCTTCACTTCCCTAGTTGTCTTTTTGCGGGTGCTAAAAGTATCTAAAATATATTATTGTAGCAAATTTCTAGTATAAACTATAATTAACTATACCCGTAACTATACCTATAATTAACTATACCTGTAACTACTGTTCTACTTTCCATTTCTGGATGTTGGTGATTTATTCCTCTTCCACTTTTCTAAGAGTCAATATTTGACCAGTGTGATTCCTCTAGGTTCATCCGTGTTCTCCCAGATGACAATCTTTCCTTGTTTAAGGCTGACTAACACCCCATGGTATGTGCATTCTGTGTTTTCTTTTTCCATTCAGTCACTGACAGACTCTTAGACTGTCTTCATATCGTGGCGGTTGTGAGGCTGGCTGTGGTGAACATGGAAATGTGGTGTCGTTACCAGGTGGTAATTTAATTTCCTGTAGTACAGGAGAAGAACAGGGACTCCTAAGTAATTTAAAGCTCTTGATAGTCAAGCGAAGAAACCAAAAAGAAAAGACCTGTGGCCTTTATTCATTCATGATGCTAGCTTATGTAAAAATCAGAAGTAGGAGAAATTAGAAAATTTCAAATCTTATTCATGCAAGACAAAACAAATGAGACACAACTTAAACTAAGTCTAGAAAGGACTGAGTCATTTGCAGGCAGCCATACAGCTTCCGGGTGGCAGAGTAAGGAGAGGAAAGCAGGTCTGCTGAGTCAGGGGGCCAACAGTTTTACTACCCAGCTGCTTCCCATCAAGTGGCCCAAAGTGGGCACTGACCACTTGCTCTGTCAGCATTTTCTCATTTACATTGACAACAAAAGTACAGTATGAGCAAAACTGTCATGCTTACTTGAAAGCTGAAAATACTGAGGCTTGGAGAGATTAATAAGAGCCTAAGATCACATGACTAAGAATGATAAATTCACTGTTTTTAGAGAGACAGTTAATACTTCTGGCTACCATGTCATTCAAACCACACTTTTTAATGGAAGTCTGCAGTCTCCACTTAGGTTTAAGCCTCAGCATCTAATATACTCACCAAACAGTTATGAATTATTCTAAAGGAGCACATTACTATACCAATAAGTAACAAAGCCTCAGTTCCCTTGATTTGCTCCTGATTGCTGCTAATCTAAGGAACAGATCATTTAAATTCAGGTAGACAATCCCTGTGCAGATCTACCTTTTTCATTAATCTATTGTTTCATATTTCTAGGGAAAGAAAGCCCTGCAGTACCACCTGAGGTGTTTGTAACTACAGCAGAGAACCATGACCTGTTCTGCAAAGCTGTGATTCCAACTTCCCTTCCTTGTATTGTGAGTGAAATGGCCAACATCCTGTAATATAAAAATCATTTTCTTGCAAATTCCACTTCACATCTATCTTAAGACTCATATAAAACGGGCCACAGGAGGATCACATAAGGGGGAAAGTTATAACTCCTGTGTTCAGGAAAGGACAGGAGGAGGATGTGCTCCTAAATCAGGTGATTCCCTAGAATTCACTCCCCCTGAATATTAAGAAGCCTGGTCTCATGGCCTGGACATAAACATAAAAAATGGCAGCTGACCCTACATTTGGAACTGACTCCTGCCCCTTAATAAAGACTGTTCATCATACTCCCCGGCACTTCCATGAATAATTCCATTGTCTATAAACTTCACATAAAGCAGCTATGAGGATATCTGCTGCCTTTGAAATCTGGCCTTTTGCACAAAAAGGAAAAGTGAGTTATAGGGTAATAATGTCTTCTTACACAGTGTTCTAGAATCATCATTACCAGTTATGTGCTCGTATTACACAAAAATTCTGTGGTGGCTCTGATGATTTTTTTAAATGCCTGAAGAGACATAAGGAGCTTGAAAACTTTAGGAGAAAAACTAGATTCTAGCTGGTGACTGGCCCTACCTAGGACCCAAATCCTTTCTATGGAATCAGTGTCGAATTTCTTGCATCTTCCCAGAGGCTTGAAGTCCATTTAAACTGGCTAATCCTGAGGCTCAGAAAGCTTCTTTTACTGTTTGAGAAATCTTCTTCACAAAGCATGAGGCCATATGCAGCAAAGAAGTTGTCCCGTTCATGAGAAGCCATCAGTGATTACTAACTCATCTTAAAATTCAGGTGGCCTTTCAAAGAAGTGGACCCCTTATCAGCTAAGATAAAGACATAATGTCTACAAACCTCCTAAATAAAGCTCTTTTCCTAAGAAGTTTTCTGTGTGGGACATTTATTTTCCTCCAAAGAACTGAAACTTAGATTGCAATTTCTCAAACACAAGTTATGTCCAGTGCCACAATGAGCACACAATTTCTGCCTTAAAGCTAGCAGCCTAAGCAGGTGGTATATTCCACACCCTCACCACCCTAAATGATTGTTGATCAGTGGTGACACAGGTCACCAGAAAGTTTTCTTCCCACAGTCACTCACAGACCTAGACCAATGGGGAAAAATTCCTCCTAATCTAGCAATACCACTCCAAAGCTATAATCTGACTGCTCCTGGGGATATGAACACACTGAAAAATCTTAGACCATATCACTGCCCAGTGATATGCATGCCTGCTTCCCTTGGTCCACTGGTGCGAATCATTTACCTGAACTACTAAGATTCAAAGGGGCTGAAAATAAAGTTTTCCAAATTCTGAGAAAAACAGAACTAGATATTTCATGTCTCCCTGAAATCTTACCTTTTCCAAAGTAAACATCTATGATTTTCACATGACATATTTTCCAAGCCCCTGATGTTTCTGCCTGCTTTCCTTTTGGACATCTCCATTTTCAGAGCACCTGCCTGGCACTTATAAGCCTCTCAAAATTATATGTGAATTCTGTATTCATTTTCATATCTTATGGGAAAAGAATATGGATTTCAAAGAGGTCACGCTGGTAGGAGTTTAGTTACACAATGGTCTGATCATTACTGAGTGCTATTTCTTTTGTGTTCTTACATAAACAGAAATGCAACATTTCCCTGAAAATAATTCAGTATTGCATTTATAATTTTTTGGGGCAGAATTCTGGACTCCACATGTTTATAAGCAATTAAAATAGCCAAGAATGTACCACTTCACCTGCTATCAAGCCATATATCAGAAATTCTGATTTTACATAAGTTTTGTTTCAGTTTTTTCTCTTAACTTCCCACTCATTTTCACTTACTACTTTTGGCTCAACTTCTCATTTGGATAAGGTAGAATCTTAATTTTGTCATTAAACAGATTATCTATTTGTTTTCTGTTCACCATCAAATATAGATTCATTACATAGAGTCAACTACACAAAACGTCAAATAGTTCAGTGTAAAAGTCACCACACCAGAAGAGAACCCCCTTCCCAAGACAGTACAGTTGCGGCCACCAGGACACTGGAGATTATCTGTTCTGCTCTGTTACCAGGCTTGGAAGTGGTGGGAACTGCATTTGCCTCTCTGATGTGGTAACTAGCCCTGCTCTTCAGTGACTAGACCATTCGATGCAGTGAGCAGTTTACCTTGTGTTACCCAAGCAGGAAATCCAGGCTCAGGGCCAAAATCCCTGATAGAGCATTACATTGCTTTGGTTTCAAATTTCCTTTAAAGTATATCAGAATATTATCATTTTAATCCCAGATTTTATATCAAATGTGAATTTTAGGGAGTTAATGTCTCTGGTTATCATTTTATGCATGAATATAAAATGAGTAGGAGCAGAAATCTCTGAGCATCTTGCAATTCCTGAGAGGTAAGATACTCAGAAATTGCTGCATATTTTTTCCTGAAAAGTGAAAATCTTCCCAGATAAAAATGTTTTCAGTTGCAATCCTATGACAATAAAGACTCTGAAGAATGGGGAAATGATAGGGCCTTGCAAATTGTATGCATAGTTCACTGTAGAATCAGGAAGAAATCTCCATCTCTGTCTAGTCCTTCTAAAAAGAAAACAACACTTCGTCCTCTTGCCAGATATTAAAACGCCCTATGTGACATCTAATAGTAATAACTGCTTGACCTTGGTTAATGCCATCTATCAATCCACACTGCACTGGCCTCTCAGCTCCAAAAGCCTCACAAGGTTAACTGTGCAATGATGCCCTGGCATTTATCTAAGGATCACAATATTATGAGATTACAGTTCAGAAAATAATACAGATGTCATACACTTGTTATAGGTGTTCAGCAGAAATGGAAAATTTACAGCTGTGTTGCTTGCCTACCCTGTTTGAAATATTTCTCCTAGACAACTGCTGTTCTCAGATTAATGTCACTCAATCTTATTTCAAAGCGCTGACAGTGGTTTCCATCCTCACTCAAAAAGTCCTTCCTAATCACACCCTGTTCTAGGAAGGCCTCCAATATGAAGTCACCAGAAGCCATTTTACTGGTGTCATAGAACTGCATCTCTTTCAGCAGGGGTAAAACATCAGTTTTACTTTCATATACTTTGGAGCCCAGGCAAGTAGATAGTTTAAATACATTCCATAATGAATTCTTTGTGAGAAATTATAAGACTCTATAAATAAACCCTATGTCAGGGATGCCAGGCCCAGCCAAGGTGTCCACAGGAATACAGGAATTATGTTCAGAAAAGATGTGACAGGTCAAAAACTATTTCTGTCTCCATAGCTCTGCTCCATTCATTCTATGCAAATATTACCTTGTTAAAAACCTCTCTCTAAGGGAGATCTGGAGACATCAACCACTTGTCTTTAGTTCAGTCCAAGGACAATCTTGTTGCTGGTCAAGGCTTAAGAAACACAGGGTCCTCTATTTGCAGGGAACTGAGCTCACTGGGAGTTAAGCATTTTTTTCGAAGGTCTCCCTACAGTTTTCCCTGGGTAAAAACATGAGGCAAGGAGAGGACTCAAGTTTTACAAGGACCTCCATGAACTAATTGTGCAGCAAACAAAATTGTTCTGAGATCAGTTATTTCTTTCTACAGGAACATAACTTGCTAACCTGGGAAAGAATTAGTCTTGATTGTCACTTTACCATCTGATAAAGCAACAGTAGCTTCCATATGTACATTTTTCAATAGGTATAGGCATACTGACCAAAGAGTTCTTATTTATTGTGTATCTACTACATCTCTAGGTGCACAGAAAGTAATTTAAAGGGATAAGAAATGATATGAGGGGCCGGGGATTTAGCTCAGTGGTTTCAGTGCCTGCCTTGCAAGTGCAAAGGCCCGGGTTCGATCCCCAGTAACCACCTACAACAATGCTGGGCATGGTGACTCACACCCATCAGCAATCAGTACCACACACCACAGTGCCAGGTGTGGTGGCTCACACCTGTAATCCCAGAATTCAGGAGGCAGAAGAATGAGGATTGCTGTGAGTTTGAGGCTTGCCTGGGCTATATAGTGAGCTCAGGACCAGCCCAAACTACAAAGCATATACTGTCTCAAAAAAAAAAAAAATGCGTACAAATCCCCATTATGGAGTGCAATCATGATGTGTATATTTAATGTACCAATAAAGATAATTAAAAAAAATGCTATGGGGCTTTCAAAAATTTATAATACATCTGGAAAACGCAATGGCATGTTTACTATAATTGGAAATCAATATTACAAAGGCTGCAAACTTTTAAAAACTTGTATTATAGACTTTAAATTCCTTGTTGACTTTGAAAAGGACAAAAATAGAGGAAGTACATGCTGATCTGTTTGTTTATGCTGGGCAATAATATTAAAATGAACAGGTAATCAAAAATCTTACTAGTTTACTACGTATGAAAGGGAACCTCTAGACAGATGGATATTTTTAACAAAAAATATGAGTTAACAGTTACTAAATAACTGGGTTAACTAGGTAACCATGCTCTTTGCAGAATGTGCCTGAGGAGCCAGAGGAGCTTAACAGACACAGAAAGTCCTCTGAGCTGCAAGCTCCGCCCCTTCTGCTGCTCCGCTTTGATAAACTCTGCTTGTTCTAGTCCCAGGAAAACTCCAAAGAAATTAAGCTTCATAGACGCAAAAAATGTCAGTTAACCAACCAAAGATGGCCAAATACTCTGCTTCTGCTTCTCCACCTTCTGCTTTTTACCATATAAAACTGCCAACAATACCCACCACCCTAGATATTCTGGGCCTGATTTCTTTGGGGAAAGATCCCAGTCAGGTCCATCAGTGTAAATATAGGTGTTCACCGTCTCCAAACTTCTGGGTACTCTCTTCCAGCTCTGACATTTAGTAATAAGTATTCACTCCCTTCTCCTGTAAGTAATGTCTTAGACTGTCAAAAGTTCTACTAAATGTGTTCTTTTCCCAATATCCTGTGCTAAGAAGTAACTTTATGATAATTTGCTAGTAGAAGGAACTGATAAAAAACAATAGAACATATAAAGTTCTTGAAGTTTCTGCTTGGTCCTGGCACTTGTATTCTGTATTCCTCAGTGGCCAAAGCAAGTCATCTGGCCAATCCAACCATTAATGGAATAACTACAGCAACCAGCAGGAGTAGAGCAAAGCACTTAGTCATCGATAAGAGCATTAATTCCTTTTGAGGGCAGGCAGCAAATAATATAACAATAATACATCAATGTAATACAGTATACAACAATATAATCAACTGAAAGATCTACCAAAAAAGTATGTATAGAATATGGCTTAGCAGAAAGAAGAAAAAAGGATTGCTACAGATGAAAAAAGAAAAATACCCAAGTCAAAGGGTGAATCTAAATTGATTTTAGCTGAGATTTCTAAAAAGGCTCCAAAACTGTTGTAATGATTTTCATTATTCTCAGATATAAGAAAGAGTCTTTCTAGCCCTGTATTTCACCCATTGCTCTAGGTGCCAGTTTCTGAGGTAGAAAAAAATTTCATTTATATTTCCATTTCCTTTTCTCTAGTGATGGTTGGGCATATTTTTTCTGTTTTATAGCTACTTATTTTTTCCTGTGCTTTAAGAAAACCTTTTGGGAAGAAAAAAAGGTCCTGTCATTATTTATTGTGAAATGTGCAGTATCAGATTTAGACACTGACTAGAAGAGTCAAGGTCATACCTTAAGTGACATCACATGGCTCTAAAATTAGGAACGGTTATTTGCATATGTTACAGAATTTATTGTTTCCTTCTTTGAAACATTTCTAAATACACTCAACTCACTAGTTGTAGGGGAAAAACCACCAATAAGAAAGCCTGTTGTCTTTTTGGCTTATAAACTTTAATAGACTGTTGATTTTTTTCATTTATAAACTCCTAAGTCTTAACTATGAACACAGCACATTTGATCACGAAAGCAGGGACGGGGTCCCCTATCTGGGAGGCTCCTATGCTCCTGTGATTCAAAAGGATAAGTCACTTTTTCATTTCTTTCTTCCTTGCTTGCTTTCTTCCTTCTTTTTTTCCTCTCTTTCTTTTTCTTTCTTTCTTCCTTTCATTCCTTCCTTCTTTCTTTCTTTTCTTCGGTACTGGAAACTGAACCTCAGGCCTTCACACTCATCAATGTGACAAGTGCAATACATCAGTGGTGGTTAACCTGTGGCACGTGGGCCACACCAGGCACGCAAAGCCCTCACTGTAGGCGAGTGAGCCAAGCCAGCCAGCACTGCCCCCAGAAGCCAAGTCTCGGTAGTCAGGGGTCATTGCAATGTTGGCGCCTTGTACTAAGTAGATGGGTTTGGGACTGCAGTTTGGACATTCGGCCTCTAACAGGCCAGCATCGCTGCTACATACCCATTCTTTCCTCAGAATTTTAAACTGGGAGACAGGTTGGGAGGCATGCTTTCTCTGGCCTTAATTCCCACATGAGTAAAATATTGAGATAATATAGTATTTGCCATACAAGGTTCCTGAAAGGAGAAAACTAGTTACTACAAGCCCAGCATTTAGAATAGTATCAGGTATGTAGTAAGTGCTTTTGTTTTCATTATTATCACCTTATTAATATTAATAGTAACAGTGGTGGCAGCATGTAAAGGCACAGAAAAATCACATGACAAGTAAACCTACTTAACATGACTTAACTCACATTCTCTTTCATTAATTTTTTTCACCTAACGCATCTTACCTTTGAGAAATACCATTTTTCTCCTTTTTTCTAAATCCTCAAGTAGAAAATGAGTTGTAACAGGAAACAAAGAGTTGCGGCTCAAGGTCACTATGAGAACTCATTCTGTAATCTGTGTGTAAACTCCAGTTTTCCCTCAAGTGCCAGCCCAGAGACATCTCCTGCTTCTCCTGGGCTAGATTTCCCCCAAAACACTTGCCACACCTTGACCCAGGCAAGGTCCAGCATCATACAGGAGTTTTCTCTGTCTGCTACTGTGTAAAAGAACAATTTCTTAAAAGAGCTTGGGCTCTTGTCCTCTTGTCCTTCCTGTCACAGCTTTTCTGTGAATAGCTAATAACTCACTGGGAGATTTCAAGAAAAAGGCTATTCATTCCATTGTCACACTCTCAGTGCAAAGTAAGGCATAAGTCTCCATGCTGCAGATCAAAACCTGACTTCTTTTGTCTAGAATCGAGGTAGCATTAAACTCAACACTGCCTCCACGTCAGTGACGATCGCACGCCATTGCTGCGCAGCCAACTGCCCTCCTGCCTGCTCTACCAGTGCTCATTTCATGCTCAGTCCTTAATGAGCAGGCGCATCCTATGCGCTGCCTAGAAGGAGCTGCCAGGCTGGTCCCAGGGCTCCCGCATAATCGAGTTTCACAGAGATCCCTCCACAGATGACTGGCTACTGCTTTCTAGCACGGGGCAATGTGTTATGTGACTTATTGGGAGGTTGGATGTTATTCAGAAAAGTAAAGGGAGAAGAGGATTCTCTCCTTTTACCAGAAAACACACAAAACGCACAATTAATAAGAAATTTAAATTTATAAAAACTATCAGGATCACTTCTGATGGATGTATTTGTAGTGTAACATTTTATAGTAAGTAAATATGCAAGGAATATTAAGTATCACAAGCCAGAAGAGAACCCACCTGCTTAACAAATGTCACAGCTCCTCAATACGAGGATGACTCGCTTACTGTCAATGGTTGCCTGTGTTTAAAATAAAAGAGTGGACTGGTGTCCTACTTTTTGCTTGCAGGCATAACGCATTTCCAGGAACTTGACACATCAAAAGAGTATCTATTTACTATCTCAGTGCTGCAGGTTAGGAGGCCGACGTGCCCCACCCAGCAGAGTTCAAGGTGGGAGAAGGTTTTGTTTCCTCCTAGAGGCTCTAAGGAAGAACCACTGGGAGCTCACTCAGGTTGCTGACTGAAGTGAGGACCTTTCAGCGGAGGACTCAGGACCCTTTTCCTCCCCAGTGCCAGCCCCAGCCTGGGGCCCTCTCTCTGGGCCTTGCACTTGACCTTGACCGTACCTCTCAGGTCCACAACAGTACAGCTAACCCTTCACATGCTGGAATGTGACTCCTTTCACCTGACTCTCACTTCAGAGAAGGTTTTCTGATTTCAAGGGCCCTGTGACTGTATTAAAGCAACAGATAGTCCAGGACAATCTTCATATTTTAACATCTGTTCCTTTAATTATATCTTTAAAAATTCCTTTGATTCATAAAGTAACAACTTCCCAGGCTATGGAGATTAAAATATGGACCTGTGGGGGAGAAAGGCCACAGCACTGCTCATTCTACTACAAGTAGAGGCACTTTAGAGATGAATTGTTTTTTCTTCAAACATATGCACACACAATTTCATCCTAGAGAGAAACCACATAATTTTGCTCATTCAGGACCAATTTTCTTTATTTACTTAGTCTGAGTAACAGTGGGAAACGTGTTTTAACTGTTGGAGTCCTGTAACAGGTTTCTATTCCTTTCAGTAGACATTTATTTTGAGGCACTAGCCTTTTGCCTACTATTGAAGCTAAGCAACATTTCTGTCCACTAAAAACACTCTAACTCTGTGACTTTGAATTCCACCAAAACCCAGATTCATTTCCAGTCTGATATCTACTGCTTCTCAGAGACCTTCCTTCACTCCAGAATAATTACCTGTTCTGTGTCGGCCTTGTCCACCATGACTATCACTGACAAGCACAGCATAGGGGCCACATAAGTGTCTACTGAAGTTTTGTTTAGAGAATAATGAATGAATGAACACAACAGTTTTAAGAAGAATTGGACAGAATCAATGATCATAAGTGCAAGTACATTTTCATAGTTTGTGAATCATCTAATATACCAAATGAGTACTGGAAGATCGCAGTCAGTATCATAAACTGATAACATATGAGTATAAACTTCTACAGATAAAGCTGCATTGTTGAAGTTTTAAAGTTTTACTACTCCATCAAAGAGTAGGCAAATCAATTCAGAAGTTACACCTAAGCCACAATAACCAACTACATGTCAGAGTCCAATTTAAGAGTAAATCTTTGTTTTACTACAAAAATATACAATTAACTCAACAGTAAGCAAGCATTGCATTTTTCTTGTACTATAGAGACATAATATCAAAAGTTTTATATCCAGTTCCGCTAAAAAATATATTGTGTCAGCATGTCAATATATTGAACCACTCTAAGGTTCAATGATTCATTGGAAGAAACCACAGGACTGAGTGTATAGTCCGATGACTATGATTTATTGCATTCAGAGGATAAAAAGAAACACAAGGTAAAGGAAAATGTACTTGGAGCAAAGATCAGCAGAATCTGGACTTCTAAGCGTAAACTTCTAAGGGTTATATCCCAGGGGAATCATACCAGGACAGGACTCTTTGACAGTTACTTGCAAGATCATAAGTGGAATTTCATCTGGCAGGAAGGCTCAATATAAACACCCTGCCCAGAGTTTCCACTGGGGGCTGCTCTTCTAGTCACCTATTGCTGAGGATATCCTAAAATCTCAAACTCCCAGAGAAAATCAAGGGATTGGCATCAACCACATTATTGCTGGTAGATAGGTAGTCTGAGTTCTCAGATGCTGGCAACTGGTTAAGAGTGCCTGCCCCAGGACTTCCATAGTATAGCCAGAGCCTCTGCAGTGATTCCTGTCTACAGGGTAATGAACTTGCCATTAAGTGTCTAAGGCCTCTATACCTTTGTGTACTGAACAATATATATTCAACTGCCCTGTTTTTCCTTTTGTTTAGGATGTTTAACAAAACAGAGAAGCATTCAACAGAAATCTTTATTAAAAGATTGGTAGCACTAAAATGCTAACCAACACATAAATGCTTCACATTTATTTAAATGTTTCACATTTGTTTATGGAAATAAATTTGTGTGGTACAAAGATAAATATTATCACAGCATTAATAGGTAGCTTTGAATATATATCCACTTAAATATAAAAATGTGAAAATTTTTTGCTTAAAGTAATATTTTCCATTAGATGTTTAAAAATATTTTTTAAATGTATCATGTGCATAAATATATGAACAAAGAGTTGTGTAAAAAAGCAAAGTCTAATTATTAGTTATAAAAGCTAAAAATGTTAAACAGATAACTCATAAGTACATTTCCCTGTACTAGTATGACATACACTGTTATGTATATATTTGGTACCTATTGTTAACTTCAACATAAATTTTATTACTGCTCTTTTTCTCTATAACTTCTTCTACACTATTTACTTGAAACACAAAATCAGAATTTCTCATTCATTACATCCTAAGCAATAAAATATTAAGTTAATAATGTTACATTTGTTAACCAGTCATAGACATATAAAATAATAATAATAATACAGCTTTCTGGTCACTGAGAAAAACAACTTCAAGCAAGAAAGGTTTGATGTGGCCAGTTTCATGGTCCATGGACATGTGGGTTCACTATTCCTGGGCTATGGCGGGGCTGAACACCAAGGCAGAAAGGTATGGTACTGGAAAGCCATTCACCTCATCACAGACAGGAAATAGAAAGCAAGGAAAAAGCTAGAGAATAAGAGACTAAGTAAAAATGTAATCCCTGAGTTCACTGCTGATGACTGTCTACCTTTAGGTAAGCTCCACCTCCTACTCTACTTCGCTCACCTGGAAATAATATCATCAAATTATGATTTCTCAATGGATTAATCCTCTTGGAGTTAAAGCCCTCAGCATCCAATCACTTTCTAAAAACTCATCAGCCTATGGGACTCTGAAGATCTAAACTATAACAATAATTACCACTAATGAAGAATAGTACTACTGAATATCAGGCAGGCAATGATATGATTTACATGTATTACTTTACTCAGTCATTATAATACCTCTCTATGTTGGATTCTTTAAGTTCTCACTTTTCGGAGCCCTAACACTTAGGTCAGTTCCCTAAGGTCACACCAGGTACGTCTCAGAGAACTCTCAGTGGAATCCCACATACGTCTCTTTGACTGCCAAACCCAGGAGGTTAAACAGCAGCTTATAGCCTTTCAATTTAAACACAAAGAATTTTTTTAACCTATAAACAGACATCAGTCCTTCTATACTATGATAATGGTATTCATGTGAACAAATCATTTCCCATAAATATGGGAAGGATTGATGAACTTCTAATATTTTTTCTGTAGTTTTGTTCACATTAATTTATTTGTGTTTTTGTAATACATAGACCTATGTAGAAAAATGTGACATATGTGGAGAAATGGGAACGGGTTTAAAATTGCATCCTGATGAATGTCTCATATTCATTTCATGGGGTGAGAAAACTAGAGGGAAAAGGCTGTGGCTGAGAACTAGTTGGATCAATTTGCCACATTCACTGAAGCAGATCGTTCAGCCTTCTCTCCCAAACTAGGACCAGTTGCTGCTGTTTTAGAGGGAAAAAAATGAAATGCGGAAGTTTCTAGGTGGTGTGATGGCTTGGCTCCTAAAAGTGAAGTGAAATCCGTTTGTGCAGACAGTCCCTAGTGTGCTTCTGTGAAAAGCAAAGTCTGTATCTCCATTGGAAAGTCATCCCTGTCCTTCCTCTGTGCAAGACTGAGCTGCCTGGATATATCATTCTAAATCCTGTGATCAATACCGTTTAAACTTTCTTTTCACAAATATGCCCAAATACATTGTATTTACTGCTCTGAGACAAGAATATTGCTGCTATAGAACTGTTGTGTCTAACAAAATCGACTTTTTCTCCCTGATAATTAATAGCTTTAGGCATAAGAAACAGTAAAGAGTAAGGTAATTCCTGAGACTCAGCAAGCAGCTCTCTCAGTGACGTGTGCTAAGGGGAAAACTAAAAGCTACACTTGATTCAGAGGTGACTTATAAGTATGAACAATTACTCTCAGCAAGAAAGTAAAAAGGGAGCCATCACCCACTTCTGTCCTTTCTTCACATAATTCAGAATTGTGACTGGTGCGGTCTTCTAGCTTTAAACAACGAAAGAAGAAAGGTGAGACCTGTCTTAGTCTATTCTGGATGGTGAAAAATAATACCATAAATTGGCCAGGTATGGTGGCACATACTGTTAATCCCAGCACTCAGGAGGCTGCCGCAGGAAGATTGGTGTGGGTTTGAAGCCAGTCTGAGCTATAGAGTGAATTCAAGGCCAGCTTGAATGATACAGCAAGATGCTGCCTCAGAAACACAGAATAAACAGCAGGAAAATGTCATAAATTGTGTGGCTTATAAACAACAGAAATTTGTATCTCAGTTCTGGAAACTAGAGCATCAAAAATCAAGGTGCTGGCAGATTGGGTGCCTCATGAGACACACATCCTATTTCAAAGACAATAGTCTTCAGAGTCAGGCAAAGCAGTGCATGCTCTGATCTTAGCATTCAGGAGACAAGTCGGGGCTACAAACTAGGTACAAGGCCAACCTGGAAGAGCCTCTCTCAAGAAAAGGAAATATAACAGTTTTTTCTGTAACTTCATAGAGCAGAAAGGTCCAAGATCTCTTGCTGGCTTCTTTTACTAACCAAACTCTTACATGTTGAGTAATTGTTCTCCCTATAACCCATTATAACCCTTATTGAAATTCAGTTCCTGTAACAACACAAGGAGATGGACCTTTAAGAAATAATTAGGCCATGAAGTGCTCCACTCTCCTGGGTGGAACTGAGGTGAAATATACATAGTGATTCACCTCCTCTCTTTGACTTTCTGCCTTTTACCATGTGAAGACCAAGTCTTCCTCCTCTCTGGAGAATGTGGTATTCAGGTACCATCTTAGAATGAGAATCATGAAATTTGCTGGTACTACTTTGGATTTTTCAGCCTCCATATCTGTAAGCCAACGTAAATTTCTGTTCTTTATAAATGATACAGTTTGTGACACTCTAATAGAGCTACACAAAATGGACAAGACATATTCCACTGACATGTCATGGTCATGCTGCATGACAGAACCTCCTCCCAAAGCCCCACTGCTACCACTATCTTAGGAGTTCATATATCAATATATGCATATGGGAAGAAAAGTCCTGACTGTTGCAAGGCCGTTGAAGTATATATCCTTCAAGTCTTTTAAAAGTGGCTCTTGGGTAGGCAGTTTAAGCCAAAAATAACTAAAGTTCTTATTTCCTTTAGATGATTCATCAGAAGCAAAATTAAAGAAAATTAGCAGTCAGCTTTGACTTAGCACCAAAATATACATAAATGTCATGTTCATTTATTAAACAATGAGTAATTGCTTAAACAGTTGCCAAACCACCACAGGATTATACTGAAATTTCAAGTGAAAAGAATGTAAAACTTAACCTGAAAAGCCACACTAAATCTTTCTACCTTCCCAACTTTCCTTAGTGTAAGCACCTCAGTCAGTCTTGTATTTCTCATTCCCTCATCTTCCACTTGACATTTGTCCTCAAAACATCATTAACAACTTGTTCATTTACTTAGGAAAGTAATTAAGAAGACAGGCCCAGGTGCCAGACTTCCCAAGTTGGATTCTATCTCAGCCTCTCCAGGGATATGTAACTTAACGGTGGTTGCAGACTAAATGAGTTTCTTCTAGGTAGAGTGTTTAGACTAATGGCTGTACATGCTAATTGTTGTTGCTGCTGTTATTGTTGGGTTTTATTTTTTTGTGTTGTTATTTCAAATCAAATCTAAACTCCCGATCATGAATTTTAAAGTCTTAATCTTCCCCTCCATTTGCTTTGACCTGATATGCTATCCTTAGTAATTTTCAAGTAGAATTCCAGGGAGAGGGTACATCTGGAGTCAGAGAGAGTACTTTTGCCAACCATTCATTTCATGTATTCATTGCACGCAATATGAATGAAAATTTCCAGAAAAAAATTTTCAGTGGACAATCAGTGGACATCGGTGTTTTGAAAGACTCTGATGACTAACTTCTGCTTAACAATAAATGTGACTTATATTCAACTGGTAACTCCAAGGCATTAAACAAGTAAAGCTTTCACAAACTTTATTCACATCTTAAGCAATCAGACACAAACCTCATTTGAAGCATTACAAAGCTTCACAAGCAGAATCTGACGATCAGGGCCAAAGTGTGAGCAAGGATTTGGTTGAGCATTTATGCATCATTTCTATTTTTAAAAGATGTACAATTTGGAATGTATCCCCCAGATACTGATGTGTTGGGAGTCTCAACTTCAGCATGGCAATGCAGAGATGTTGGCTGGCAGCCTGAACAGTGGGGCACAGTGGGAGGTACTTAGACCACTGATGATGGTGCACTTAGAAGAAAATGCGTAGTTCCGTGGGGTGCCCTGAGTCCCCGCTGTCCCTTAGTTATTCTGAGAAGGGTGTAATAGAGAGCAAAGCATGGCTACTCCCGGCATCTTCAACTTTGCTCCTGAGATACGACCTTTCTTTTTCAACATGTTCTGCCATGGTGATGCTAGCTGCCATGATTTCGTCATCAATGCCAAGATGATGTCAATTGCATGCCTTTGAGTTTCTGGAACTGTGAGCTTCATAAATTTACTCTTTATGAAAAATGGGCTATTAGGCTTCCCAATTCCTGGTGATCAAAATAACCAGCTATTCTTCCTATATATCTTTTCCTTGATGAAGAATGCTAGATAACTTAACGTTTTTAGCAACAGATGAGTCCATCATGACTTTGGTTAATAGGCTTTTTCATACAATTAACTTATCTGAACTGCAATAACTCAAAGCTCTCCCTCCAAACTACTTACTGTCCTTACCAGAAATTATTATGACAAAAGTCTTCAGACATTTTCAAATTCCCTACATCACTTGATAAACCATTTTTTACAGTAATATTGTATTTTCCAAAATGGTTCCAACAATGTTTTCCATCCTACGTGCCCACCTGTACTATGATCTGCCACTCACCAGTCATGAAATAAAGTTTGAATCTTTTCTCTTTGAATCTGTTTTGGCTTTTCTACCTTGACAGTTGCTATGGTTTGGATGTGGTTGTCACTTAAAAGCTTGTGTCCTGAAGGTCTGGCCTCAAAGGCAGAAGCATTCAGGGGTGGAACATTTGGGCAGTGATTAGACCTCAAGGTCTCTAAAACCATGATAGATTCAGGGCTTAATTGCCTTTTTGGAAGGTGACAGAGACTTTAAGAAATGTGGCTCTGGGCCAGGGATTTAGCTCAGTGGTTCTGGCCTAGCATGTGTAAGCGCAAGGTCCCAAGTTTGATCCCCAGTACCATATACCACAATGCTAGGCACTAGGGAGGCACAGGCAGGAGGACTCCTGTGAGTTTGAAGCTCACCTGGGCTACATAATAAGTTCAGACCTGGCCTGAATTATAAAGAGAGACCTTGTCTCAAAAAAATCTTTAAAAAAACTAAAGTGTGGCCCGGTGGGAAGAAGTAGATGAGTGAAGAATATGAGTTATCCCCAGTTCTCCCACCTCAGTCTGACCTCTGTGATGTTCTGCTTCATCGAGGAGCCGGAAAGAGCACAGCAAGGTGACCACCGACAGAAAGTTCAGAAAATCTGATCCAAAATAAATCTCTACTTTCAAAATTGTTTATTTCAGATGTTCTGTTAGTGCAATAGGAAACGTACTGACACACTTCTCTGTGTGTGCGTGTGTATGCATGTGTGTATGTGCATGCACAGGCGTTATGGCAGATTGAACTTGGGCCCTTGTGCTTGCAAGGTAAGCACAGTACCTACCACTTGAACTAAATCCCCAGCCCTACCAACACACTTTTAATTAATAAAAAAGAATGAAAACAAGGCTGTGGGAGTTTTCAAGGTTTACCTATAAACTCCGCACAGTACCCACCCATCCAGTTTCTCTGGTGACACCAGTCCTGTCTGTAGCTGACCCCTCCCTACACAATCCTCTCACATACCACCCATGTCAATGTGAAACAGTCTGAGCCACATGAAGAGCCAGTATCGAGTTAACAGACTGCTGCACTGAGCCAGAATTCAGCTCATCCCAAATGCCAACATGGCTGCACCTTCCTGAAGCTGTTCAAGTCACCTGGCGGACCATGAGTACTATGCACCAGAGAAAATCAAGCTATCTGTGCCCTTTATAAATGTTGGTCCTATTCAGAGGCTATGGACTACTGTAAAAGGTTACTGTTCAGTGTCACTGCAATATATATGGTTAAAAAGGGAATGGAGGTTTAATAGGTGTCAAGGAAGAGGGAGCTTCCTGACTAGCCAGAAAGCTTAAGGAAGCGCAGAAACTTGGAATCTGAAGAAAAGGGAATCCATGAAGGACTGGCAGATGAGCCAGACTGCCTCCAGTAACATAGAACATACTTGATAAAGTGAGAAATCTGAGAAAATTTCCAAGTATAACATCAAAGTGCCAACTAGTTTCTCCCAGCTGTATATAAAAACAGAGAGAGGTGCTAAAAAGGAATGTTTCCACTTGGAGAGGAATATAAAGGAGTCAGGCCCCACTGGATTCAACAAGAAAGCTAGTTCGATCCTAGTTTGTCTAGAAAACAGAAGATTCTCAAATTAGGATATAAATTCAGTGCAAAGAGCAAATCCAGATTTACTACAAGGTCTTTATTAGAACCTCAGACAGTGTTGTCCTAAGTGTTGAGTGATTCTTAGGGTCAAGACATTCTAAAGAGCTTGAGGAGATTCCTGTTAAACAATAGGGAATTTAAGAATTGTAATAATGCAGCTCAGTTTGTGATCGCTAAGTCTTGGAAACAACCCAAATGCCCATCAGCTGGAGACTGGATGAGAAAGCTGTGGTTCTTCTACAGAATGGAGTATTACTCTGCCATAAAAAATGATAAGTTTGAATCATTTCTACTTAAATGGACATACCTTGAGGATATCCTCATAAGTGAAATAAGTGGGTCACATATGTAAATATCATATCTTTTCTCTGGTATGAGAAAATTAATATGTAAATGAGTTCTAGAATTGTATGTTATATATTGTGAAATAGAAAATACTCAAAGTGAAACAGGGTGAAGGGGGAAAAATAATGAGATTATAACAAAAAAGAAAGGAAACAAAGTTTATGTATATAGGGGGCTGGTGGGGTGGGTAGGGCTATGGGAAAAAATGAGAAGTTGTGTCTTATGCTGGTACAAATTCTCATTATGGAGTGCAATCATGATGTGTATATGTAATGTACCAATAAATATTTCAATTTAAAAAAAAAAGAATTGTAATGTTTTCCCTCCATGGACTCATTGGAATTCCAAGACAGAGAGAGGCTTGACTTGAAGAAATCTGTGGTTTAGGTTTTTATCAGATGGGATAAATGCCCAGAAAGTCATAGAATCCATGCTATTTGTAGATTTGTGTGGGTCTGAGCCCCACCTGCTCAAACTGAAAGGGACAAGACAGAGGTCTCCCAAACTGAAGACAGGTTTTTACTCCTTCAAACAGTTATGTACAGGAATCATACTGAGCTGTCAACACAGCTCAATCTATGAAAGAACTACTAAGAGGAACTGCTTAGCTGCACTGCAGACATAGCCTAAAGTTTATATTTTAAAAGTGGAGCAACATGAAAGGTGAAATTAAGATATCAGAGGTGGGGAATTATTAGTGGAAGCACCACTGAGCTTGATTCAAGTAACTAGAGACTTTGTTATAAAAGCTTAGAGTGAGATAATATCTCATTGTGATTTTGATTTGTATTTTTCTAAAGATTAGAGATGCTCAACATTTTTATGTATCTGTTGGCCATTAGTATGTATTCCTTTCAAAAATGTTTAGTTAAATCTATTGCACATTTTAATAAGGTTAGTTTTTGCTCTTGAGTTTTTAGAGTTCTCCGGATATTCAAATATCAACCTTTGTCAGATCTATACATTATTAATATTTCTCCCATCCTGTAGGTTTTCTCTGAACTCTGTTGATTGTCTCCTTTGCTATGAAAATGTGTTTTAATTTTATATGACCTATTTGTCTGCTTTTCCTTTTGTTTTCTTGCTTTGTTCTTAACAAAAAAGCTGGCCCATTCCAACGTCCTGAAATGCATCTCCTTAATGTCATATTTTCAGGTCAGGTCTTACATATAAGCCTTTAATCTATTTTCATATTTTTTAATAAAAGCTGAAAGATAGATATCTTGTTTCATTGTTCTGCATGTGGGCATCTCATTTTCTCACCACCTTTGTTGAAAAGACTGCTCTTCCTTAACTGTGTTCTATTAGCACCTATGTCAAAAACTGCTGACAATAGATGTGTGGCTTCCCTTCTGATCTCCCTACTCTGTTCCCTTGGTCCTACTCTGTTCCTTTGGTCTGTTAATTTACCAGTATTTTCCAATATGTTGTTCAAATCACTTAGTAGGTGTAGGAAAGACATAGAACAAAATTCAACTTGGTAATGTACTATGAAGTCAGAAAGTCTATTGCTTCATGCTATCTTCTTTTTCTTAGAATTGATTTACCTATTCAGGGATCTTCGTCATTCTCATAAATTTTTACTTTTTTTAGTTTTGTGAAGAATGTCATTGATATATTCATACAGATTGCACTGACTCTGCCATTTGCCTTGGGTAGTATGGACTTTTTAATAGTACTGATTCTTCTACCCCATAACAGCAGGCGCACTTCCATATTTTGCATCTCTTCATTTCTCTCATCAATAGTTTCATTTCAGTTGTACAGATATTTCCATCAATAGTTTAATTTCAATTTTAGAGATATTTTCTCTTTGATCAAATTTATTTCAAAGAATCATAGTGACTATGATAAATATGATTGCTTTATCAAAACAAGCTACTAGCATATAGCAGTCTAATTTTTGTATGTTAATCTTATACCCTGAAACTTTGCTGAATTCATTGATTAGTTCTAATAGTTTTTTATGGAATTTGGGGTGGCTTTCTATCTATAAAATCATATCATTTGCAAATGATGACCATTTGACTTCTTCTTTTCCATTAAGACGCCTTTCATTTCTTTCTCTTGCTTGAATAAATATGTGAAAAAATTTCCATCACTGCTAAATAAAAGCAGTGACATGAGCACCTTTGTCTTGGTTCAGATCTTTGGAAACTTTCAGCTTTTCTTCATCTAATATAATATCAGCTGTTGGCTAATATTATATTAGGGAGACATACGTCCCCTCTATGTCTTATTTGTTTGGCACTTTTATCATGAAAGAATGTTGAATTTTGTTCTATGTGTTTTCTACACCTACTAAGATGATCACACAGATTTTTGTCCTTCCTTCTGTTGTAATATATTGCCTATATTGATTTGCATATATTGAACCATCCTTACATTCCTGGGGTAAATCCTAATTGATCATGATGAATAGTATTTTGAAGGCACTGCACTCAGTTTTCTAATATTTTGTTGAATATTTTTGTGCCTATGTTCATCGTGGAGATTGCCTTGAAGTTTTCTTTTTTCTTGTGTTATTCTGTGGTTGTGGTACCAAAGTAATGCTGCCCTCACAGAATGTGTTTGGAAGAACTTCTCCCTCTTCCATTTTTTGGAAAAGCTTTAGAAGTGATATTCATTTCCTTGTTTGTTTGTTGTTTTGTTTTTTTTTTAATGTGAAGTGGAATTCAGCAGTTAAGGCATTTGGTTTTGGACTTTTCTTTTTTAAGAGGTTTTTTACTAGTGATTCAATCTAATTAATTGTTACTGTTTGGGTTTTTATTTATGATTTAGGTTTGTTAAGGTGTATGCATCTAGGAACTTTTCCACTTTTTCTAAACTATCAAATATAGCTGTTGGCATATAGCTATTCAAGAGACTAATAATGTTTTGTGATTCTATGCTGTTAGTAGTACTATCTCCCATTTCATTTTTAATTTTAAGTTTTTTCTCTTTTTCTTAGTCTTGCTAAGAATTTTTCTATTTTGTCTATCATTTCAAAGAACTAGTTTTGTCTCATTGATCTTTTGTTCAATTTTCTCTGCATTTGAGTATTAGGTGAGGTTATGATTTCCTGAAAGCTGTTGACACACATTATCTGGGGACTGAAGGATCAGGCATCTGTCCTAGTCCTCCTGACCTGGCTTGATTTGTGCCTCTTTCCAGGAATCCCACACAGGCTTCTTGTATTCTCTGAGCCTGTGGTCATTTCCACTATTTCAGAACAGGGGCACCAGGTCCAGATTTTCCAGAAGTCTGCCTCTAGTATTCTGTCCCTGTTTCAGTATAACAGGGTAATATGAGCCCAAGTTTGTTCCAAACACACTGTTGGAGTGTTTTCACTAAGAACCAGTAGAGTGGGCTTGGGATGTAGCTCAGCACTGCACCTGTCTCCCTCGCAAGGACAAGGTCCTGATTTCAATCCCTGGTACAATATAATACCTACAAAGAGCATTCTGTCTCCACCAGCCTCTGACTAGAACCAGGGGAGGCCAAAATGCCTCATCCAGACTTGCCAGTGTGAAGTCAGAGACTCGGATCCTACTCAGTCCTGAGATGGACCTGCTCCAGGGTCCTTTGTCATACCATGAACTCATAGCCAACTGAGACCAGCCAACACTGGGGCAGAAGCAAGGTGCATACTAGTGTAGAGTCCCTGCTGTTGATGTGGTTATGTGGGCCAAGACAGCTGCACCCAGCCGGTGATGGAAGGAAAGGTCCGAGAGAGTGGGCTGTGCATGCTTCTGCGGCAGCAGAGTTGCTCCACATGTCTAATTCAGAGACAGGATCTTATTCAGCCGCCATCTTGCTCCTCCTCTCACTCCAGCCCTCTGAGAGGGAGTATCTGCTGCGCTCTGCATCAGTCTTTTATCTTGGTATACAAGCATGAGAGAGGGAGTAAAATAGCTTGTTTCTTTGGGTCACAGGCCTTCAGAGATGGGGGGTTATATTCAAAGAGGATTGCTTGCCAAGGAAACCACAACTATACCTACACCAGTTGAAATGCTAAGATCCTAGACTTTGAATGAATGCTCTTACACAAAGAAACTTTAGAATCAGGAAAAAGTGATCATGTTTTGCACCATAGGATCATAGGATAAACTCGAATGTTGTGTTATTCAGAGATTTCCACAAGAATATGCTCCATCCCGAAAGTTATTTATCATTAACTTGTCACTCTGACATCAAGAGATGGAGTCTGAAGCCCCTCCCATTAATTACAGGCTTGCTTTGGTGGCTCACTTAGGAAGAGTAGAGTAAGGGAGGTGGAAGTAACACTGCACAGTTCTCGACACGAGCTCTGAATCCATTCTCCATAGTTTTCTTAGCTTGCTGAATAGCTAGATGCTCACTCAGAATCCAGAGCTGTGATATGCTAAACCCACACCACAGGCCTATCCATGCCATCACTCCCGCTACCGGTCCCTGCCAAGCCTATGAATTGGTTTAGCCCCACATCAGATATCTATGAGGTCGTTCCCAGATGATCCCGGCCAGAGCTGTGTGAGTCACTCTCCATCATCTGAAATTCCTGGGTAAGGCTGAACATGCTGTCTGCCCTCTGCCTGCTCTAAAATCCTGACTCTATGGACAAAATTAGACGGAGTGGCCAAAAGTACAAAAATACAACCTAAAGCGTTAGATACTGAGGTATACAATACACCTGCCACCAGTTACATGTGACTGTTTCCCTTCCCCTTATATGTGGCCATTGAAATTGAAATTAATTTGAATTTACAATATTAACTTAGTCTTCAGTCACAGTGGGCCCACTTCAAGTGCTCAAACACTCATGTGTAGTAGCTGCCATCTAAACAGTAGACATAGGTCATGTCTGTCATCACAGAGAGTTCCATCGAGGTCACTGGTCTGGAAGATCCAGTTTTCATGTGGCTTAACATGGATTGTGCACTCAACTGTTTCCATGATACTAAAAAAGGAACATAAATGGATAAATCACACTTGGTATAGACCATAGAGACGGCCAGAATTATGGCAAAGTAGAGATTATACATCCTGTCTCATGACTGTTATTTTTTTTAAACACTTGCTGGAACAAGAAAAGCAAATACATTCACTGAATGTGGCCTATACTTCATTAGATTTTGGCATTCAGCTTTATGAACAGTGGAACAATATCACAGAAATCAGGACTGTCCCTGAAAGTCTAGGATGATTGGTCATAATTGGTATAAAATTCAGCAGTATGCTGGTAAACGGTAGGAATATTCAATCACTGTTTCTGCATCTTGTAGGTTTATTATTAAATTCTGCCACTTTGAACAGAATATGTTAAATTGAAACTAATCTCATCTAGGATCAAGGTTTAAAAAATAATTAGAAAATTCAATAAGATACATTAAATTAAAACCTTAAAACTCAAGATCAATAGATTGAGTTGAAGGCATTCTGGGGAATTTTAAGCCTAATCTATTTATTTTATTTGTGTATAGAATAAAAGCAAGAGAAGTTAAGTGGGTGGTCTGAAATCAAACAGGTAGCTATTAGCAGAACCACTGGGGCCTTCTCTCTGCAGACATCTGTGAAGCGATGTGAGGTCACTTGTTTGATAATTGAGAAGCGAGTGCTGAAGAAGCAGGTTACTTGCTGTCTCTATTCCAGTCCTAACAGCAAATTTATACTGAACTGAGCTTTCAGTAGAAATTGTCTTCTTAAATTTTTTCAAAAACTCTGTGTTCGGGGCTCTGTAACCCAAAACAGAAATGTTTTCAATTAGAGAGATTGCAGAGGCCCTCAAATAACTCAAAGCCAATCTTGAGAATGCAAGATAGACTCAAAAAGAAAAAATGAACAGAACTATATTTATTATATTATTATAACAGCTTTCAGAAATCAAAGACACTTAAAATAACTCTAAAAGTTTAGTCATTCCTTTTAGTCCTTGTTTGTTGGTTATTTGTGATCCAAAACCTATGCGCACCCATAAATGCACATATTTTCCTTATTCTATCTAGGTACAATTATTAAGAAACACCAGCTCATACTGAAATTAATTGAATCTTCTGGTAAGGTTTGATTCCTCCTGTCATCATCCTATTATGAAATACTTCTGATACCATAGAACTATTGGCTCAGAAAATACCTAAAAACTACACAAAGCAAATATATGCTACCACAACATAATAGAAAGATATTTTGTTTTTGATCCTTTCTCCTGGCTTGGAGCTCCTAAACTCTTGTCATTTTCTGAATATTAAGGGTGTCTTTTTATTATTCATAACAACTCTGTGTGTGTTTGTGTATACTGGGTATTAAACCAGGCGTACTCTACTACTGAGCTACAGTCCCACTTATTTTTTTATTGAGACCTTGGAACTTCTGCAATCCTCCTGCCTCAGCTTCCCAAGTGCTAGAATTCAGACACAGGCAGCAAACCTGACTTACAAAATCTGTTGAATAGGGAGATCTGATGAATTTCCAGGTGGTGAACACATCCATGTGTGAGGAGAGCGGTGCACTCCGACTCCACAGGGGAAGAAGCTCCAGGCTCTGCACCCTCCCAGGCCTCGCCCCCCCCATGCCTGCCGCCCCTGACTGTTCCTCCGCAGCCTTTGTGTTGTCCTTTATAAAGGACCGGTACGTGCACGTGTAGTAAATGCTCCCTGAGGTTCATGAGTCAGCGCAGCACACTGGCAGACCTGGAGGCCATCTGAGGAACCCTTTCTTATTAGACAATTTATCGGTAGAAATAACAGTCGGGACCGGTTGAAGGTGGCACGGAGGAGGCAGTCTCGGGAGCCTGAGTCCTTATCCTGTATGATCTCCACGAACTCTACTAATTCAGAATTAATCTGTAGGATACTCAGGTGGTGTTCAGAAAATTGGAGAACTGGCTGATGAGGGGCCACATTTGTCATCAGAAGTGTTTCACTAAGAAAAAATTGTGTTTATTTTAATTGCACTTCAGAGGCAAAATACTTCACGGGATTTTTTTTCTGCCACATGAGCAAACTGGCACCACAAAAAAAGAAAGTGTTCCTTTAACACGGCTTTTTCAAATGCTATGATGCTCCACATGCTCATTTGGGCTCTGTGAGGGGCCTGACCTTCAGTGATGAGCTGTTTCATAAACTCCTGTGGTTTCAGCCTCTGACTGTGATAGAACTTGATAAAAACTTTACTTAAATGCTAATAAGAAACCATTTTGGGCAAGAACTTTGATGTTATATAAGCACTGTGGGTTAGAGATTCTCACTTAATACATAATTAACGGATTGGCTTTACTTTTTCTCGTCTTCTTACTCCCCACAAATTACATTAAAACTTTTCAGTTTTCTTTAACTCCACTTCCTAGATTTTAAACAGATATGGTTAATTTCATTATACCTAACAAGTGTGTTTTGTTTTGTTGAGGAGTTTTGTGTGTGTGGGTGGGTGGGTGTGTGTGCTTGGGTTTGGGTTTTGGTTTTTGTACCCAGGCTGTAACTCAGGACCTTGCACTTGGACTTGCCAGGAAGGCATGGTACCCCTGAGCTACACCCTCTGCCCTCCTTGAGATTTTTAATACTATAGTTGCACAGGCAAGTTTAGTTTGAGAATTTTAAGATTTAAGCATAGTGGTCAAAAACTGGATTTTTTTTTTTTTAAGACAGGGTCTTGCTTTGTAGTTTAGGCTGGCCCTGAGCTCATTATGTAGCACAGGTGAGCCTCAAACTCACAGCAATCCTCCTGCCTCTGCCTCCCAGTTTCTGGAATTACTGGCATCAGCCACCACACCCAGAGTATTACTCTGCCATTAAAAATGATAAGATTGAGTCATTCATACTCAAATGGATGTACCTTGAGGACATACTAATAAGTGAAATAAATAGGTCACAGATATGTACATATCGTATCTTTTCTCTGGTATGGGAAAATGAAGATGTAAATAAGTTGTAGTACTTATAGTTGTTATTGTGAAATAGAAAATATTTGAAAGGAAAGAGGGTATAGTGGTAAATAACAAGGGGAAAGAGATTGTGACAGTAATAAAGAAAAAAGGAAACAAAGATTATGTATATAGAGGGTGGGGGTTGCAGGGTGGAGGGAAAGGGGAAAAAATGAGAATCAAGTCATGTCATATTCCGGTACAAACTCACAATGTTGAATGTGATGATGATGTGTATTCATAATGTACTAATAAAAATTTGAATTTAAAAAAACTCTTATGACTAAAAAAGAGCAGGATTAGATGATAAAATCTAAAAAAAAAGTCATGAAATGTGTTAAGATAAAAAACTTGTGCTGTGTGTGGTGATATACACCTGTAATACAAGCACTGTGAAGGCTGAGGCAGGATCATTGCCACAAGTTTAAGGCCAGCCTGAACCATATAGCAAGTTCAAGGTCTGCCTAACCTACAATGTCTCAAAAAATAATTAAATAAATTAAAATTTAAAGCTTTTATATAAAACAACTCACTATAAAGTAAAAATGTTTACATGATATTTCTGTTATTAAGTTCTGTGAGCCACTTACATTAGAATCACTATAGATTATTTTAAAATTCAGAGTCCTAATCTCATCTCAGATTTAATGACCCATTTTCCTTAGAATTAGTGTTTTGATAACTTCTATAAAATACCTTCTGCTTGTCAAATAAGGAATCTACATAAATCTTCTTATAAAATAATTATTTTTAAACCTACAAAAAGACATCCCATAAGGTTTTGTGAAACTATGTTATGTATAGAGCCCTATTTTCCCACATTTCATACATTTCATCTAACTTTGTTGTAAGAATTTGCCTTTGGGGCAAATATATATTTTTTTATATATTGGGGGAAATATATTTTTTTATATATTTGGGGAAATATATATTTTACTGAAACTAGTCTACTACATTAATATGCACAAAATAATTCAATAAGTATTATAAGTACCTGCAAATCTATTAAGATTTCTGGCTATCTAATGTACCAACTTGCCAATTTCTTTCTTTAGTAATAAAAACCAAGGTAGAAAAAGAATAAGAAATTACTTTTTTTTTTTTTTACATATTAACAAAAGCAAATTTGCAAACATCCTACAGGATTTTTTAAAAATGACTTTGGAAGAACAAACTCCATGATATAAAAGTTAATTAAGGAGGTTCAGGGTAATTCTGCAGATGATCTGTCCTGAGCAAGAGAGAAAAGCTTGTTACAGAAGAATGAAGACGTCACTGGTGGTGCAGAGGCAGAGGCAGCAAGGCAGGAACAGCCACCTCCGTCCTGCAGGCTTGCAGAGCCCAGTGAAGACGCAGCTGTAGCTCTGAATGACATGCTGCATCAATATGTTTCCAGTCAATGTCTTTTCTTGACAATCCTAATACAGTTTTCTGAAGGGGAAGTCACATGTGAAAAAAGTTGCTCTACCAAGGAATGATTTGTGTCCTCAACAAATCATTACTTCTACTTACCTTTGGCTGAACAAGCAGGCTTGCTATTACCTACTTTAAAAATGCAAAATATTTTTAAATAAACATATAAACAGTAGTCCTAATTGAAATATTAAAAACTTCATGTATATCAACACAGCCTTCTGAGGAGATTGCTGGTGAAGTTAACTTTACATTTATGCCAAGAAGTAATGAAATAAACAAGTTACATTCATGTTTTAATGTGATTTTAATAGTCAAGAAGAATTTAGCAATATCTGCTTCATCAACTCCATCCTCCAAACAACAAGTCATCGCTTATGGTCATTAAAAGTACATAAGTACATCACCCAAAATTAGATTAATATATTAACTGAGATTAAGTTATAACCATTCATTGTGGATTTCTATCAAATTAAGTATCGGAGGCCTTACTCATACTAGATAAGATATAATTTTAACTGAAAAAGGACACATGGCTAGCTGGTCTAAGTTGATAATTCTTGACTTAACAGAACTGTGAATTATTACAATTTATCATCCTCAAACAGCTTTAATAATAGAAAAAATTTTAGTAGGAAAATTTTCTTCTTACATGGGTTCATTTTCCCCCTCTGAGAGCAAAGAAAGAAAAGGAGATATTCTACTATTATCTATTGTTGGGTGAGTTTTTACAATATTAAAAAAATATATCAGGGTTCTGGCAACCAGTCTAACAGCAAGGATTATGGAGTAAAATCTGCCACCTGGTGTGACTGGGTGCACTGACCCACCAGGCAGACTGCTCTCTCCCTGAGACAAAGTACACTCAGCTCCCCTTCACGTGCTCCCTAACTTCCTAGCACAGTCCTGCCAACCAGGGGAGCTCATTCTGTACTGTAAAACCTCCCTGGGGTGTGATTCACTGTCTCTGGGAACCATTATTCTGAAGAGTCAACTCTTATTATCGGAGTCCATCTTTCAGATTACGTACAATTCCCAATACGAAATTTATACAAATAGTAGTTAGACTGTATTATTTAGGGAATCCTGGCATGCAAAACTCACTACACATATTCTGTAGAGATACAATTTTCTCTAGTTTTTGATACAAGGTTGCTTGCGTCCTTGTGGATACAGAAGATCAATGGAAACAAGGGAAGGGAGCACACTTTTACCCAGGCTATGCAGAGCACGTGGGACGGGCGGAGCGTCCATCTGCCCTGGCAATTCTCCTTCCTTCTATAGGATTTAATTTTTTCATTCAGAAATAAATTCTCACAATTAAATCACAGGTTGCCTGACTTTTAAAAGTCAAGGCTACAACAGTGAAATAGTCCCATTTCTGAACTGTAAAGAAACTTAAAGATATTCAGCCATCAGGGCCTCTGCTGTTGCTCAACCATTTCAAGTTTGTACAAATCCACAGCAAGTATGAAATGTCTCAACAATGCTTTACCATGAAAGTATACTCCCCTACTAACTTCTCATTATCTTTGTCTCTTTTTTTTTAAATTATATTTATTGGTACATTAAATATACACATCATGATTGCACTCCATAATGGGGATTTGTACCAGTATAAGACACAACTTATCTTTGTCTCTTAAAGGTAAATCCTAAATTATTGCAAATACAAGCGTAACATAAAAGAGCACTATTCACAATAGCTAAAAGATGGAAATGATCCAAACATCTACCAATAAATAAACATTATACTACACCAATGAGAAAGGATAGTACCTAGCCATACAAAGGAATGAAATATCAGTTCACAGTACAACATGGATAAACCTTCTAAATAGTGTCCTAAGAGAAAAAAATCCAACCACAAAAGGTCAAGTGGTGTCTGATTCTATTTGTATGAATTATTTTTGCTAAATAAGTCCATAGGGATAGAAAGTACATGAGTAGTTTATGGAATAAGGAAGATGGTAGACACTAACTGCAAAACAAAGACTGTCTCCTTTGCAGGTGATGTTCATGATTTGGAAGCCAATAAGGGTTCTTCTTGAACAATATTGTGAATATACTAAATGCCACTGAGCTGAATACTTAAAAATATTTATTTATGTTACATGAATTTTATCCCCCTAATAAAGCAGTATTTGTAAAGCTATCCACTAAAGTTTGCTTAAAACTTAAATAAGATTTGAAACCTTTTTTAAAAGCAAAGGGAGAAAATAATTTGACATCTGACTTATGATGGATTCTAAATAGTACGACATTAAAGAGTCATATGAATGACTACATTTAATTTACTAAAGACAATGACACTTGATCTCCATTATGGTATAATTATTTTTCTACATCGTTTCAATAGAGATTAGACATTCATTTTAGGCAAACATATGATTAATCTTTCCAAATTATATATTCTATTTAGAGAACATTTGTACTTAAAATAATAGATTAGCAATTCTGATTTGTTGCTTTTCTCTAATGACTTTTAAAATCTGTCTTTGTGTTCAATTCTGGGATTTCATTATGATTTATCACAGAGAAGTTATTTTCTGATTATGACTATTTGGGCCACTAAATGCTTTGGTTACCTGAAAGTTGAATTATTTCCAAAACTGAATTTTTCTGTTACGACTTGGGTGCTGTCTTTTGATTTTTCTGTCAGTCCTATAATTCTTAGATTAATTTTCTTTGAGTCATATACTAGCCTTTAAATCCAGCCCCCCAACCTTTTTTTTTTAAATGAAGTACCAGAGATCGAACTCAGGACCTTGTGCTTGTCAGGTAGGCACTGTGCTGCTGAGCTAATCTCCAGACCCACACCCCCTTTTTTTTTTTAAATCTTTATTGGTACATTAAATATACACATCATGATTACACTCCATAATGGGGATTTGTGCCAGTATAAGACACATCTTAATTCTCATTTTTCCCATAACCCTACCCACCCTACCACCCCCCCATATACATAAAATTTGTTTCCTTACTTTTTTGTTACAATCTCAACATTTTCCCCTTCACCCTATTTTACATTGAGCATTTTCTATTTCACAATATATAACATACAATGCTAGGACTCATTTACATCTTCATTTTCTCATACCAGAGAAAAGATGTGATATGTACCTATGTGTGCCCTATTATTTCACTTATGAGGATATCCTCAAGGTATGTCCATTTAAGTAGAAATGATTCAAACTTATCATTTTTTATGGCAGAGTAATACTCCATTCTGTAGAAGAACCACAGCTTTTTTATCCAGTCTCCAGTTGATGGACACTTGGGTTGTTTCCAAGATGTAGCAATCACAAACTGGGCTGCTATAAACATGGGTGCATATATGTCACTGTGATATGAGTCTTTTAATTCTTGTGT
>PVIR01012009.1:0-37367 GCA_004026965.1 Petromus typicus | reverse complement strand
AACTCGGTAACTAGAAGGAAGAACTGGAAATATAATGTGTTGAGCTAATATATACAAATAAGAATTAAGATTCAATCAAATATTATCACACATCTGTGACCTATTTATTTCACTTATGAGTATATCCTCAAGGTACATCAATTTGAGTATGAATGACTGAATCTTATCATTTTTATGGAAGAGTACTACACCATTCTATAAAAACAAAAAACCACACCTTTATCCAGTCTCCTGTTGATAGACATTTTGGTTTAAAAAAAAAAAAAAGCTTATGTATATACAGGGTGAGGGGCTGCAGGGTGCGTGGGGGAAGGGGAAAAATGAGAATCAAGTCATAATATTCTGGTACAAATTCTCAATATTGAATGTGATGATATGTATACATAATGTACCAATAAAGACTTGAATTTAAAAAAAAAGACTAATGATATTGAGCATTTATTCATATGCTTCTTAGCTGCTCTTGATACAATCAAACATTCTTGCTTCTCTGATTCAGGCAAGGTTTATGTGAGAAGGCAGAAAGTGCTGTGCTCCTGTTAGCATTTGTTCCATTCATTTTTCCATCAGTCAGGTCCCAGATTGGATAAGAAATTATGAGTAATTAGCTTTGAACCTGGAAGCAGGGCGGGACGAGCGCAATGACGTCATAACCGAGACCTTTTTCTCAAGATCTTCCTCCGTAGGTGATGTTTAACTTAATGCACATGGAATGGTAACAGTTCTGCTCATTAAACACAAAAACAGCAGAAACTCCACGAATTTCCTTTTTTTTTTTTTTTAAAGATCTACAAATATGAGCTTATTTTAACTAATCATTCTAAAGTGTTTGAAGATGTGTGACATTGTGTGTATTCCTGCTATATGGAGACTAACACTGTTCATTGTAAGGGGTTGAATGATAGCCAATATTTAATTCTAAGTCAATATAATAGATTTTAAGAAATCACTTTCTTTGTAGAAGAAACAGTAAGAAATCAGTATTTGTTTCATTTGTTCATGTTATTTTTGTGAAGCTGAATTTAATTGAAATTAAATTTGAAAGATTTTCAGGTTTCTCCAGATTTCAGAATAATGGCAAAGTTTTAGTAGGATAATTACTTTCATTTGTAAGACACTATAAGAAAGCTATTTATGGGAGTGACATATTTTTTGGTTTTTGACTTTCTAATAGTTTTTTTCTGCTAGAAAAAAGATAAAGATGAGTTTGTTATAAGTTGGTAATGTCTTATAGAAATAAACAGAAATATTTTACCATAATAAAAATAACATCTTAATTATATAAAAGTTATTTAAAACATTGATATCTTTATTAAAAAGAAATCCAAATACTATGTGAGGTCACTTATTAGTAAATATTAGTAAATAAGTGTAATCTGTAATTTAACAAATATGATTTAAAATGGAAAATCAGTTTGCAGTATTTTTCATTCAATCAAGATCACTTTAATCTCTGAATATCAAAGAAATATTTATTTTTGACACTGACCAGAATGATATGATGGTAAAAATAAGAAAGAGTAAACAACAATTGTTGTATTTGTTGGAGGTACATATACATGTATTACATCTTCATTTTACAGCGTAGGATTAATTACAACCCTCATTACTCAAACGCGTTAAACTCAACACTCTCTTTTCACAATTTTGAGCTCTGAAAATAAAATCATCCCACATGACTTGAACATTCCTTCTACTATACTAGATGCTCATTATTTTTGCAATCAAAATTTCTGTTTTTATTTGCTTCTTACGACTGACATATAAGTATCTTATCATCCCTGTCTTTGGTAATCTTCATGTCCTGTACTGGGATCGACCATTTACACAGATTCCTGCTGCTGATGTGTCCTTCCCCTGAAAATTCCCACAATTGTCCTTCTGCACTGGTAACTAACTTCCTGGTAGGTTGATGTTAAAACAACATCAGAGGAATAAACTTTCGAAAGTGTAAATCATGTTATAATTAATCTTATGTTTCATATTATTATTTCTCAAACTATATATCCTAAACCGGCTGCATCCCAGTTGCCTGTTTTTCCATATTAGTATTCATTATTCATCTAGAATTACTCCACATGTTATACAGTATTTTCAAAATCTCTGGAGAATCATACTAACCAAAATTTGTATTTTGATAGATTTCTTTTTTTTTTTTTTTCAGGTTTTTTGAGACAGGGTCTCGCTTTGTGGTTCAGGCTGGCCCTGAGCTCAGCCTCCAACTCACATCACAATCCTCCTGCCTCTGCCTCCCGAGTGCTGGGATTACAGGCGTGAGCCACCACACCCGGCTGCTCTGTGGTATGTGGTACTGGTTGCTGCTGGGTGTGGGTCTCCACACCCAGTATTGTTATGTGGTTACCGGGGAATCGAACCCGGGCCCTTGCGCTTGCAAGACAGGCGCCGGAACCACCGAGCTAACTCCCCGGCCCCCTTGATAGATTTCTATGGTAATGTTTATATAAGCTTTTGAGGACACAGTTTAAATGAGTCTGACGGGTTTTCCTATCTTACTTGTTAAAAATAAAAGTTAATATAGTGGACTAAATCACTCCAGATACTGTGAAAATGTCTGAAGCCTACCTCTATGAACCTGTAAAGGCTAAGGTACATGAGAAAAGAGAATTCATACAAATGATTAAGCTGAAAATCTTGATTCAGTATTTGCTCTTGTTAGAAACTCCCTAAATTAAATGAAAGCATTATAGATATTTATGTACTGCATGTACATAAGTGTGCAACATTATGTAAGTTAGCATATATGCAAACAGTCACCTAATGGATAAAGGACAAAGGGGAGAACTTTGCCATAGCCACAGTGTGGGTGGAATGGAGGACACTATGCTACGGAACAGAAATCATATGATGAAATCAAGTTTTGCATGGCCTCACTAATATGTGCAATCTTTTAATAATTCAAATATAGAGATAGAATATAAAATAAGGGTTTCTAGGGTTATCCTGGGTCAAAGAAAACAAATTGGAAAACACAGAGTGGAGAAACTGAAAGTTCTAATATATAACAGGATACCTATAATAGTCAAGAGTGTATTATCTTCACTTGTTTTGTTAAACTGAGCCAGTTATAGTTGTTTTAGTACAAGGAGAAATGAGTAGCTATGTGATAGTGAATATGTTATTTTGTTCCATTGTAGTAAGAATTTCACATTATATTTCTGTCTATGTTCTTTCTTCCTCTTTCCATCTATTATATATGTCCTTCTCTATATATGAAGACCTTAAACATACATGTTTAAAGTATATAAACATATAAAGTATGCATGTGTATAAACACATAAAATATAGATGTATAATGTCTACTTTTATGGTAAAGAACACAGTACTGTATAACCGTATACATATGTAATAATACTTTTTGGTGTCTTGTGATGAGCAGATGACCCTCTGCAGCTTGGGGCAACACCATCAGTATAAGTAGAGAGAAAAAGCCAACCAGATGCGAAGGCAACGTGGTGACAGAAGCAGAGATTGCAGCGGTGAGATTGCTGTGTTTGAAGAGGAGATAGAGTCAGAGGTAAAAGAACTGAATCAGTTCTGCAATATGAAAGACACAGGGAAAAATTCCCTCCCCAGAAACTCTAGAATATTCCAGCTCTGTCAGTATTTAACTTTGGCTCTGAGCTCAGCCTCAAACTCACATCACAATCCTCCTGCCTCTGCCTCCCGAGTGCTGGGATTACAGGCATGAGCCACCACGCCCCGCACTGTGGTATGTGGTACTGGTTGCTGCTGGGTGTGGGTCTCCACACCCAGTATTGTTATGTGGTTACCAGGGAATCGAACCCGGGCCCTTGCGCCTGCAAGACAGGCGCCGGAACCACTGAGCTAACTCCCCGGCCCAGTTTGTGGTGATTTTTTTAAAAAAAATTTTTACAGTAGCAATAGGAAGGTAATATCCTGAATTCCTCTCAGTGGTTCCAGCATTCAGCATCTTTGTTCTCTCTCACTGAACATTTCACATTTTTGCTGTAGAATTAAATCTCCATTTTCCAGGACTTGCCCTACCAGTCAGCAACTGCAGAAATTTCTCCCTCTATAGCATTGTGCAATCACTAGCTGAAATATTTTGTTTTTCACAATTTTCTACTTCCTTTGGTAAACATTAAATTTAAATGTACAACTGAGATTGTAAATCTCAACCACACCTCTGCTGAACTGCCATAAGACCTGTTTTATGCCTGGTGCATGCATAGACTCCTTGTATGCACTCATAATTCATTTGAATTATGTGACAAATATGTATTACAATGCAATGAAACAATGTTCAGTTAATCATCATTGGCTAATCAATTTCCTCTTATTTAAATCCTCAGTTACATCAAAGGATGTAAAACTCAATGAAACATAGACTTAAACCACCATTACTAAGAGTATTGATCTATGTACTTCCAGGTTCTGACATAATATTTTATTACATATTAACTGTTTGATGAGAGTGGTTTAAATTTCCTTATGTATATATTTGTGGGATGAAATTAGAGGGAATATCAGAGTGTCATGTATAAATGTTCTGTGACTTTTACTCATATGATATAAAATTCACTATAACAAATACATATTCTATTGCTTTGTCATGCGTACTGCATAAATGTCAATCATAGAAATCAGAATCTATCCCCCATGACATTGACTAAGAGGATCAAGGATGAAGTCAATCACTTCTTATTTCTATCAAAATAGGTATATATGCACAAATAAATGCCAGGGTCACCAAGTTGACTTCCTCAGAGGGAAGGATGTGTTGAGAGAAGACAAGCTGTGCTGTCTTGTCTTGGGTGGGGTGTTCTTCACTCTGCTTGTGAGTGCACACTTGCCAATGAGTCCAGTCTCTGAGGACTGACTAAGACCAAAGCCTGAAACAATATAAGCTGAAAGTAACCTCATTCTCAACTTGAAAGGTTTCCTAAAGATGAAAACATTAGCTACGAACTCACACTGTGTACCCCCAATTCTGTTAAGCATTCACATGACCTGCCTATGTGAATGTTGTGTAATAATTCTGAGATAGGTGGTCTAACATTATATCCTGAGAAAAGAGAAATTTTACCATTTGATCAAGGTACTTGAGCCTATGACACTGACCACTGTGAACACAGCTGCTGCCCATATTCCTGAGGCCATCTCTGAGACTTTTTATGATTTAGTGAAGATGGAACCTAGAGCCCTGTCAAGCACTTCAGACAGTGGTTGACTGCTCCCTCCCCACAACACATCCTGAGATTGTGCATTCCTGAGAAACCCAAGTATGCACATATCCTTTCCAACTAACCCTTGTTGATTACTAATCCCTGATTTCCTAAATAACACAAGATAATACTCATTCATTTGATTTGACAATGACACAGTAAGAGAGAACCAAATTAATAAAGAGAGCATACCAAAATCTTCTCATTGGCAAACTCCTTAAACCAGAGATATTTTTGTTAACACATTTGAATTCTCAGTCAATAAGAAAACCATATGAGGTGAATTTGTGAAACTCATGCTAACAAGGAAAATATATTTATTTATTTATCTTTTTTTTTTTTTTTTTTTTTTTGAGACAGGGTCTCATTTTGTGGTTCAGGCTGGCCCTGAGCTTAGCCTCAAACTCACATTACAGCTATCCTCCTGCATCTGCCTCCTGAATGCTGGGATTACAGGCATGAGCCACCATGCCTGGCACTGTGGTATGTGGTACTGATTGCTGCTGGGCGTGAGTCTCCACGCCCAGTACTCTTATGTGGTTACTGGGGATTGAACCTGGGCCGTTGAGCTTGGGAGACAGGTGCTGGAACCACTGAGCTGTATCCCTGGCCCAAGGAAAATATATTTAAAGAAAAAAGTAGCATATAGTATTCAAGGTAAATAGTTCCATACAGTATATTTTGATCTGTAACTATATAAACACTAGTAAGTATATGTTAATTATATATACCTGGTGTGTATTCAGTGGTCTAAATGCATGATCACCATGTTTAGCATATATACAATAATCTGTCTTTATCGTAAACACATTTATATAATCTTATTAAATTCTTAGTATTCTGGGTAAAATTTAATCCTATAGTTTAATGTTTTGTTGTTTTAATTGTTTATCACACACTGAAGCCTCAACTTTTGCAGTTTCTGGTGATATAGAAAAAGAGTTCAAAGTTTTTCCTTCCTCTCTTGTAGTTTCAGTTACATACTTGTCCTCACTCTGGATCTTAGCAATCTCAGCATGTAGTATTTTTCTTTACTGAGAATTTCCATTTTTTGCTGCTAAAGGGAGAACTTTATGGCATCTTGTTTTTGCCATATTGGCATTTCCATCATAGCCATATTTTATCTTTAGAGCTATTATCATGTAAAACAAGGGTTAAAGTAGACACTTGAGTTACAACCTGTCTTACATAAGAACAATCTGTGTTAAAATAGGAATTTTAGTTTTAACTTATAACTAAAGTCTTAAGTTATAACATAAATGCTAGCCACTGTGCTTCCAGATGGTCTTAGTATTGATTTCACATTTAAAGAGTTCTAGAAGGAGCATGACAACATACCCCACACTTTACTGGATAGGTTCAATTGAGAAACATTGGGTCAGTGTCTCTCTAAAGACACTGAAACCTGTCTGGAAGAGAGTGTGAACTAAAACTGCACAGAAGAGACTTTGAAGACAATTGACCTATTTGAGTTGTGACAAGCCTTTGGGAATGAACTGAGTTTGTAAGTCAAAGGTCCACAATATTAGTGTGTAAGCACTGAGATACCACAAGACCCATAAACAACATGGCTGCCGCATGGCTAATGGAGAGACAAAGGGTGGAGGTGGATACTTCAGAGAAAGGGGTGGTTCATGTCCATGATATGGAATGGGACCAAAATGGGACCATGGGGAATTTCATTCCTGTCGAGTTGCCATACAATTTAAAATTAATGAATTATCCATGTCTGAGATTTTCTACTTAACCCTCTTGCTCTACAGTGGGAAACTGCAAATTTATTTATTGAAATCTTTATTGGTACATTACATATACACATCATGATTGCACGCCATAGTGGGAATTTGCACTGGATAAGACACAACTTAATTCTCATTTTTCCCATAGCACTTCCCACCCTACCACCCCCCCATACACATAAAATTTGTTTCCTTTCTTTTTTGTTAGAATCTCTTTATTTTCCCCCTTCACCCCATTTCACTTGAGTATTTTCTATTTCACAATATATAACATACAATTCTAGAATTCATTTACATCTTTATTTTCTCATACCAGAAAAAAGATGTGATATTTACCTATCTGTGACCTATTTATTTCACTTATGAGGATATCCTCAAGGTATGTCCATTTAAGTATAAATGATTCAAGCTAATCATTTTCTATGGCAGAGTAATATTCCATTCTGTAGAAAAACCACAGCTTTCTTATCCAGTCTCCAGTTGATGGACATTTGGGTTGTTTCCAAGATTTAGCAATCACTAACTGTGCTGCTATAAACATGGGCACACATATGTCCCTGTGATATGAGTCTTTTAATTCTTTTGTGTATAAACCTAGCAGAGAGATGGCTGGATCAAATGGAACCTGCAATCCTAGCTTTTTGAGGAATCTCCACAGGGGTTGTATGAGTCTACAGTCCCACCAACAGTGGAGAAGGGTTCCTTCTTCTCTGCAGCCTCACTAACACTGAAATAGCAGCCATTATTTGTGGAGTGAGATGAAATCTCAGTGTTGTTTTCATCTGCATCTCTCAAATGACTAATGATGTTAAGCATTTCTTCATATGTTTTTTTAGCTCTTCTTACTGCTTCCTCTGAAAACTATCTTTTCATTTCAGATGCCCATTTTTGAATTGGGTCTTTAAATTTGGATGGGCTGATTTTTTTGAGCTCTTTATATATTCTAGTTGTAACCCTTTGTCTGAAGAACAGCTGGTAAAGATATTTTCCCACATTGCTGGTTGTCTTTTTGCTCTGTTAGTGGTTTCTTTTGCTGTGTAGAAGCTTTTTAAAAGAATGAGGTCCCGGGCCGGGGAGTTAGCTCAGTGGTTCCAGCGCCTGTCTTGCAAGCGCAAGGGCCCGGGTTCAGTCCCCCAGTAACCACATAACAATACTGGATGTGGAGACCCACACCCAGCAGCAACCAGTACCACATACCACAGTGCCGGGCGTGGTGGCTCACGCCTGTAATCCCAGCACTCGGGAGGCAGAGACAGGAGGATTGCTGTGATATGAGTTTGAGGCTGAGCTCAGGGCCAGCCTGAACCACAAAGCGAGACCCTGTCTCAAAAAACCTTAAAAAAAAAAAAAAAGAATGAGGTCCCATTCACTGATTTATTTTGCCAATTATTGTGCTATAGAGGTTTTGTTTAAGAAGTCTCTCCCTAAACCAGTGTCTTCAAGAGCTTTACCTACCCTGTTTTGCAGCAGGTTCAGATTGTCTGTTTTAATATTTAGGTCTCTTATCCACTTTGATTTTAGCTTGGTACACAGTGAAAGAGCTAGATCTAGGTTTAGTCTTTGGGAAGTTAAAACCCAGTTTTTCTAGCACCATTTGTTAAAAGAGGCCCTTTCCTCCACTGAGGAGGATTTTTGGCTCCTTTGTCAAAAATGAGGTGGCTCAGTGTATCTGGAGTAGTTTCTGGATCTTCTAGTCTTCTCTATTGATCCTCAGGTCTGTTACTTTCCCAGTACCATCCAGTTTTTATCACAGTGGCTTTATAGTATCGTTTCAGGTTCAGAGTTGTAATATCTCCCACCATGTCCCTGTTGGTTAGAATTGCTTCTGCTATTATAGGTCTTTTTTGGTTTCAGATGAAAGTTTGGATTTTTTTCTCTAGATCTGTGAAATATGCTGTTGAGATTTCAATTGAGATTGTGTGGAATCTGTATAGTAGTTTGGGGAGTATAGCCATTTTGACGATGTTGGTTCTTTCTACCCAAGAGCAAGGTATGTCTTTCCATTTTTTGATATCATCTTCTATCTCCTTTTTCAGAGTGCTATAGTTTTCAGAGTAGAGGTCTCTCACCTCCTTTGTTAGATTGATTCTTAGATATATGATTTTTGAGAGTGCTATTGTGAAAGGGATTGACTCTCCAATTTCTATCTCAGTGGGTCTACTGTTTGTGTATACAAAGGCTACTGATTTTTGAACGTTGACCTTGTAACCAGATACACAGCTAAATTTGGTGACTAGGTCCAGTAGTTTTTTAATTGAGTTTTTAGGATCTTCTAGATAGAGTATCATGTCATCAGCAAATAATGACATTTTAACTTCTTCTTTTCTTTATTCTTTTTATTTCTTTTTCTTGCCTAATTGCTATGGCTAATATTTCCAGATCTATATTGAACAGAAGTGGTGAGAGAGGACATCCTTGTCTTGTTCCTGATCTTATTGTGAAAGGTTTAAACATTTGACCATTTAGTATGATAGTGGCTGATGGTTTCTCATAGATAGCTTTTATTAGTTTGAGATACAGACCATCTATTCCGACCTTCTATAGGGTTTTGAACATAAATGGGTGTTGTATTTTGTCAAACGCTTTTTCTTCATCCATTGAGATGACCATATGATTTTTGTCCTTGAGCCTGTTAATATAGTGTATAACATTTATTGATTTACATATGGTGAACCATCCTTTCATACCTGAGATGAATTCAACTTGGTCAGGGTGTATAATCTTTTTGATAATTCTCTGTATTCTGTTTGCAAGTATCTTATTGAGAATTTTTTGCATCGATGTTCATTAGGGATATTGACCGGCAGTTCTCTTTTTTGGTTGGGTCTTTTTCTGCTTTTGGAATCAGGATATTGGTTGCTTCCAGGAATGAGTTTGGGAGTACTGCTTCCCTCTCAATTTCTTTAAAGAGTTTCAGAAGTAGAGGTACTAACTCTTCTTTAAAAGTTGTATAAAATTCAGCAGTAAAAACATCAGGTCCAGGGCTTTTCTATGTTGACAAGTTTTTAATTACATTTTCAATTTCATTGATTGATATTGGGGTGTTTAACATTTCTATATCTTCTTTATTCAGCTTTCAGAGTTCATATATGTCTAGAAATCTATCCGTTTCTTCTACATTTTCTGTTTTATTAAAGTATGAATTTCTAAAGTAAGTGTTTTCTCTGGACTTCCTCTGGGTCAGTAGTAATTTCTCCATTCTCATTTCTGATAGCATAGATATGAGCCTTTTCCTTCTTCCTTTGTTTAATAAGGTTGGCTAAGGGTCTATCGATATTATTTATTCTCTCAAAGAACCCCCTTTTTTATTCATTGATTTTTTTGTACCATTCTCTTGGTTTTCATTGCATTAATTTCTTCCCAGATCGTTATGATTTCTTGCTTATTGCGAGCTTTGGGTTTGTCTTGCTCCTCTTTTTCTAGTCATTTAAAGTACAACATTAAATTGGTTTTTTAGCTTGCTCCATTTTCTGGATGTTTGTGCTATGAATTTTCCTCATAGAACTGCTTTCATTTTGTCTCATAAATTTGTATATGTTGTGTTGGGTTTATCATTTAGTTGTAAGAACTGTTCAATTTCTTCTCTAATTTCTTCTGTGACCCATTGGTTGGTCAGCAGAGTATTGTTCAGTTTCCATGTGTTTGTGAAGATTCTGGGCTTTCTTTTGCTATTCAGGTCCAATTTCATGGCACTATGGTCTGACAGTATACAAGAGATAACTTCAATTCCTTTACATTTGCTTAATCCTGTTCTATTAATTCTATTAATGAGCATATGATCTATTTTGGAGAATTATCCATGAGCAGCTGAGAACAATGTAAATTCTCACTTTGTGGGGTAAAATACTCTGTAGGCATCTATTAAGTCCATTTGCTAAATAGCCTGGTTTAGCTCAAGGATTTCCTTATAACTTTTGGTTCAGTTGATCTGTCTCTTTGTGACAGTGGGGTATTGGGGCCCCCTACTATTATTGTATTGGAGTTTATCTGGTATTTCATGTCCATTAATGTTTGTTTTATATACTTGGGTGCATTAGAATTCAGTGCATAAATATTTAAGATTATTATTCCTTTCTCTTGGATTTTTTCCTGTACTAAAAAATAGTGTCCATCTTTATCTCTCTCTCTCTATCAGTTTTGGCCTGAAGTCTATTCTCTCTGCAAATAAAACCGCCACTCCTTCTTTCTTACTGTTTCCTGTTTCATGAAGTATTGTTTTCCATCCTTTTACTTTCAGTCCATGGGTGTCTTTCTGAATTAGGTGTGTTTCTTGTATGCAGCAGATTGTAGGATCTTGCCTTGTGATCCACTCTGCCAGTCTGTATCTCTTAATTGGCGCATTGAGTCCATTGACATTAATGGTTATGACTGATATAGGCAAATTTAGTGCTGCCATGTTTTCCTGTTCTTGGCTGTGTTATTCTACTTTGTCCTTTTCCCATCAGTTTCTTGTTTGTTCCCATGGGTTGACTCAGTTAGGTCTCATGGATTTGTAACTTTTCTTATTTTTCTCCAAGATATTCTTTAAAATGTTTTGGAGCACAGGTTTTGTATTTGTGAAGTTTTTCAGGTGTTCTTTGTCATGAAAGTATCTTATTTCCCCATCAATTATGAAGGATAATTCTGCACGATACACCAGTCTGGGTTGGAAGTTGTTTTCCTTTAGGGCTTGAAACACTTCATTCCAGGATCTTCTTGCATTGCGTGTTTGAGATGAAAAGTCTGCTGTGATCCTGACGGGCTTCCCTTGGAATGTAACTGTTTTCTTTTCTCTGGCTGCTTTCAGTATTTCCTTCTTCTTCTTCTTTTTTTTTTTTTTTTTATATTGGGACTTTCATAATTATATGCCTTGGTGTAGATTTTTTCATGTCACAGGTGTGTGGAGTTCTGTATGCTTCCTATATTTGTATGACCAATTATTTTCCTTTTTATGTGAAGTTTTCTTCCATTATCTCTGTGAATAATTTTTTTAATGTCTTTATCATTGTCTCCTGCTTGTTCCTTGACTCTAATCAATCTTATGTTATTCTTCTTTGAATCATCTAGGAGCCGTTGGATTGACTTTTCATTATCACTTGCTTTTTTCCATATATTATGCCTTTCCGGTTCATTGGTTGAAATGAACTAGGTCTGAAATTCGGTCTTCTGCCAAATTCATTCTATTGCACAAACTTTAATTTTCTTTCTTAATTTCCTGGGCTTCTGCTTGTAGGTATTTAAAAGGTTCCATTGCTTTTGCTATCTTGGATTCTATCAACTCAATGATTTCCTCTTTAGCTTCATTAATCATCGTGTTAACAGGGTCCAATATCTCTGCTTTCATCTCAGAGATCAGTTCTGATTTCCATTTTACTAGATCTGCTTTGGTTACCATTTCTGAGTGCCCTGGAGACTGGGCTTCACACTTCTCTATTTCCTTTCCCCCTGTGTTACCTTGAGGTGAGAAGCTTTGTATCTGAGACTTTGAGTGTTTCCTCATCTCTGAGTTTTTGTCATTGCTGTTGATTTTGGCTCTGTACCTGCCCTGCTTTCTGGCGATGTTTGTTGCAAGTCACTTTCCTCCTAATATTTAGGACCCTTCAAATATAAGTTGTTCCTTACAGTCTGTATTGGGACCTAAAGAAAAACCCCTAGTTCTGGCATACCATATGAGGCACTCAGACAATACCGTCAGAACACCTTCTCCCATCTGCTTAGAGGCAGGAAGGCTCTGGGTCATGCACTGCTACAATGGTACTGCCTGAGGTTCCAATAGGCCTGCCTACTCACCAATACAGAGTCTCTGGGCTTGCTTGTGCAGTTGGCCTGAAGGTCAGTGGGCTGCAGGCCCTGTGCAGCTGCAATGGTACTGGCTGATGTTCCAACAGGCCCACCTACTCACCAATACAGAGTCACTGGATGTGCTTCTGCGGTTGATGTGGAGAAAGGCAGACTCTGGCATTGCTTGACTGTGATGGCGCAGGTTTCCACATCTCTGGCTCTGCCGTCTATTATATTCAGTTCCTGGGTGCTCTTCTGGTGTGGGTCTGGAGGCCGGCAGGCTCCAACTCCAGCGCAAGTGTAATGGTGCTGACAGCAGTCTGCATGGTGCTGTCCGCTATTATACTCAGTCTCTAGGCCCTCTTCCCTCATGAAACTGAAACTTTTGGCTGTGGAAAAGGTAGAGAGGGTGCACCTTCCACACTATAACCATCTGTGCCTATATGTCTGATAAATTATGGCTCTGAGAACATTTGTACATACTCTTCTCACATTGCTGTAGGGGATTTTATCAGCTGGCAATAAAAGTTTTATCAGACTGTGTAGAAATTGCTTATGTTTCTTTCTGTATAGTCAGATCATAATAATTTTTATGAACCTGAATACATGGCAATGTGGCCTTAGCTTGGTAGAAAAACGTGTCATAAACCTACAGTTCAAGAAGCTTATGTCATAGAAATGAATGGTGATGTTAAAATAAGCTTAATAAGAACCATATTTTATTAGGTACTCTTCTGGTCAGTTTTCTGATACTGGAATAAAATACCCAACACCTGTAGCTTAAAGAAGAGAGTTTTATTTTGGCTCACATTATCTGAGGTGGAGTCTATGGGTAGGTGCCTCACGGCAGAAGGTCTTGGTGAGTCAAGCTGTTCATTGTGAGAGAGCAGGCGGGAGCAGGTGAACAGCAGCCAAGAGGAGGAGGCCAGTGATCCAATGGACTCCCCAGGGCATTGTGCCCATGAACCAGGCAGAGACAGACGATGAGTCGAAGCGTGATTCACTGCTCTTCTCAGTGACTTTCAGGAGGTACAGTCGGCACTCAGGTCTAACCTGCTGTCTCAGGTGCATAGAGCTGCTGCACCTCGATGCCAGCCTGGTTTGCTTAAACAATATACATAAGTTATGTCACAGCCTTGAATAGTAACATTATCCTAATTAAGGTGATGGGAAATTTAGATTCTGGTGAGAAAACATTACATTATCATATTTTCACTTAGTTAGCCTTTGCATGTCCAGTGATAAATATCATCACACTGGGTGATAGCACTTCCATATTTGAATTGGGGGAGATCACACAATTCAGCTCTAAGCAGTAGCTCTCATCTGAAGGTAGCCTATCTCTTGTTTTTCTGCAAAGCAAATAAAAACCTTCCAGTAACTAGCACTGGTGAAGAATGTTTAGCACAATTCATGCAGACATTTAAAATAGCAAAATTACCAAGAAGAGGAAGAGTCTGATAATTGTGGCTTTCTTTGGACTGTGAGAAGCACAATTGTTTACAGTCTGTAAACTGAAAGGATGCAGCAGAACCTCATGTTAGTTCCTCTCTGTCCTGTTACATTCTTGAAGGGACTCAATCTTCTCTCTATTCTGCTCATGTCTGCAAACCACCTCTGCTGTATTAGTGTTGAATTTAGTTATAGAAAAATTTTAGTCAGGTGGAAAATCCCCACATTTGGAATATATGAACTATAAAGCATGATTGTATAACTTTTTGAAATTTTTTAAAATTTAAACTTTATTGATACATTATATATACATATCATGGTCACAATCAGCACTGAGAATTTTTACCAGTACATGATATGACATAATTTAATTCTCATTTTTTCTCATTCCCTTACCTAGCTTACAACCTCCCTGCTTCCTATATTCATATGCTTTGTTTCCCTTTTATTACCATCACACTACTTTTTCCCCTCATTACTATCCCCTAAAACCCATTTCCATCAAAAGATTTTCTATTTAACAATATTTGCTATATATTCTAAAACTCATTTACATCTTCATTTTCTCATACCAGAGAAAAGATATGCTATTTACATATCTGTGACTCACTTATTTCACTTATGAGGATGTCCTCAAGGTACAACCATTTGAGTATACATGACTCAATCTTATCATTTTTAATTTCAGAATAATACTTCACTCTGTAAAAGAACCTCATCTTTTTTATCCAGTCTCCTGTTCTTAGACATTTTGGTTGTCTCCAAGATTTGGCTATCACAAACTGAGCTATTATAAATATGGGTATACATATATGGCTGTGATATGAATCTTTCAGTTGTTTTGTGTATATAACTAGCAGAGGAATAACAGGGTCAAATAGGACCTCTACTCCTAGATTTTAGAGAAAATTCTAAACTGATCTCCACAGAGGTTATACAAGTTTACATGCCCACCAATAGTGGAGAAAGGTTCCTTTTTCTCTACAGCCTCACTAACATTTGTTGCTCGCTCATTCTGAAAGAGCAGTCATTCTTTGTGGGGTGAGATGAAATCTCAGTGTTGTTTTCATCTATGTCACCAGGGATGTGGAGCATTTCTTCATAAATTTCTTAGATGCTGTTACTTCTTCTTCTGAAAAGTGTCTGCTCATTCCAGATGCCCATTTTTTACCTGGGTCCTTAAATTTAGGTGGGCTGAATTTTTTACGCTCCTTATATGTTCTAAATAGTAGCCCTTTATCTGAGAAACAGCTGGTAAATATTCTTTCCCACATTGTTTGTTGCCTTTCCACTCTGCTGTTGGTTTCCTTTGCTATGCAGAAGCCTCTCAATAGAATGGGATCCCATTTGTTGAAATTTTGATAAGTATTTACCCTTATTACCATTGTGTATTTTTTGCTAGTTTGCTAAAAAACAAGTTTGATATAGGTTCTGAATCATTCCAAATGCCGAAATTTGATGATATGATAATGAATCAATCTAAAATCTATTAACACTTTGGAAAGTTAACTATGTATCTGGGGTGTATGTGCCTATATACAATCATGTAAATGCAGCATTTAAACACAGCAAATCATTTTTCTCATACATTATCTAATTAATCTTGGCAACATCATTTATATGAACATTTTTGTTATTTTTCAAGGAATTTTTAGCTAAAAATAAAGTACTCAGAGTTTCCAATTTTATGAATGGTATGGGTGGAACAGAGATTGACAAAGACTGTCTGTCCTGTGGTAGTTGGTTTTCAAGTACCAAGCATCATATTTTATGTGTAAAGGAAAAAAGTGAGGAGTACAGAGATTTCTTGTGTTTCTTTAGAAATAGCTATGCATAACAGAATCCAGTTCTGTCAAACTTTTAGTATTTGGGGTCTGCGTAAAGCAGAGGCTGTGTGTACAGAAGCAATCGTCTCATCCCTCAGGAGCAGACGTGATTCTAGAATTACTTTGGCCTTTCTTGGGCACAATGCATTTATGATCACAAATTGACTCACGTATAATGTTATCTCATTAAAACTGTGAAAATCTCTTGAGTCCTCGCTCAACAAAAAGGACACATACAGAAAAAAGATGCTAGTTATAATCCGGTGAAGAGTGTTAATGTTCAGAGCTAGAAAGGAAAGTATTGACTTCCATCACCTCACGGAGTGGACTGAACAGATTTGATCCAGACCGGTGTCAAAGGCAAACAGCAGAATATCCAGACGCACACTGAAGATAGAGATGAGGTCAGAGTGTAGAAGAGAAGATAGAATTTTCAGCTTCAGAAACACAGACAAAACATCAGAGAAATCTCCGTGGGTTATTCACACAATCTCTCTCTACATATATTTCAGTTACACTCCTGGTCTTCAATGCATCAGTATTTCCTTCTGAGGTTTGCATAACAGGACACTTGAATTTTTGTTGCAGTTCAGGTTTGCTGTGGGCTGGAAGTGGGAGCCGATGCCTGAGAACCAAGTCACATGAATCTTCTGTTCTTAACTCATTTAATTATGGTATAAAATATAATGATCAAGTGAAACAAAATGCCTGCGATTACAGGGAAACCAAACGAAAGCACCAGAAATCCGAGGATAACGACTAATCACACAGTTGCTTTCACTTTGAGTTTGCTCCCAACAGGAAGCAGGGGATGCCATGAGCCGGCGCCCTCTCCTGGTCAGTACCGGTACTGCTGTTCCCGAAACCGCGTAATCGCCTCCTTCCTGACCTTCGGGTTGACGCACGATGCCTATGTGAAATCTTCCATTATTTCTGTTTTTACTTGATTCTGAGTAGGTCATAAACGGAGTTCTCTAAGCACAGATGCTGAGGAGGGTTTAGAATGGAAAGCTTTTATGAGGCTTTGACACCAGGAATACAACGGGACTGCCCAACAGACGGATATATCATGTTATCTCATTAAAACTCTGATGCTCAGACTGGCGAGTGATTCTTAAGCTAATGCTGTGTGTGAGACTCTGGGTCAGGCTCCTTCCTTTGTCAGGTGGCACAGTGACGGGTGTTATATTTCTTTCCTATTCTAGATTTGGAAAAACATTCCCAGAACCTCCCTGGGAAGTGTCGTCTTACAAATAAAGATTTACACTATTCTTACACGGAGAGCACACTCATTCTTTGTCATCTGTGAGACAGCAATTATTTCCAGAATTTCATTAGGAAACCAAAACATTGTGAGATGATGAACATAGTTGAACTTTTAAATTATCTACCATCTTCCATAGGTATTGTGTGTGTGTGTGTGTGAGAGAGAGAGAGAGAGAGAGAGAGAGAGAGAGAGAGAGAGAGAAAGTTAATATCTTTAATGATATGTGGTATGCTCAGTCTCCAGAATGGATTTATATTGTAACTATCAATTTCCATTCTTTGAGTCATATCTCCCTATTCTCCAACCTTGATCTTAGGTCTACTCAGTTTTGATGAGTTTTTTTTTTTTTTTTTTAGATTCCACATGTAAGTGAGCATAACATACTTTCAAAATAATGGCTGATTTGTATGTGAAATGATGCATGATATCAATAATGTTCACAGGGATGCAGTTCACAACCACTATGAGCTGTTATTTTCAAGTCTCAGGATAATTTTTCAAAGAAGAAGCAATATGTGTATTCAGTGGTATGGATATAGACAAAGAAAAACTCCATCAATTACTGGTGGAAACATAAATTGGTATAACCATTAAGAAGAACAGCTGGAGATACAAAAATTTACAACTAGATCTACTGTTTGACCCAGGAGTCTTACTTCTGAGTGTTTATCCTAAGGAGATAAATCACCATCTCAAAGAGAATTCTATGTTCTTAAGTTCAGTCTGGAATTATTCTCATTTGCCAAGACATGTGATTGGCATAAGTATCTGTGAACAGAAAAATAGAAAAAGAAAATCTCACACACACATATGTGCAGTGAAACAAACAAGAGTCTTTATAAAGGAAGAAAACTATGACATTTTAAACAATACCACTGGGCATAGAGAACATTATGCTAAGTGAAATAAGACAGATATGGAGCATCTATTATTGTAATAAACAAATAATTGATTATTTCAATGATTACTGAAGATTTTTGACTAATGATCAGGGGAGAGATTTGAATGCACATATTTTTAAAATTAACACTTTGCTTAATAATATTGATATTTACTAATAAAGTACTACTCTTAAGTAAAATTAACAGACTAATGTGTGAGCCTTCAAAAAGATATGAAATTAGGACAGTATTATAGAGATTTCAAGTGTGGTACAACGTTTAATCCTAGCATGTGACTGTAGAATCTATGTGCTAACACTGTGCTGTGTTATTTTTTAAAATTGAGCTTTTTATTGGTCCATTACATATACACATCATGATTTCACTCCACAATGAGAATTTGTACCAATATATGACACAACTTAATTCTCATTTTTCCATAGCCCTACCCACCCTACCACCCCACCCCCTATATACATAAACTTTGTTTCTTTTCTTTATTGTTATAATCTCATTATTTTTCCCTCTTCACCCTATTTTGCTTTGAGTATTTTCTATTTCACAACATATAACATACAATTCTAGAACTCATTTACATCTTTATTTTCTCATACTAGAAAAAATATGTGATAGTTACCTATCTGTGACCTATTTATTTCACTTATGAGGATATCCTCAAGGTATGTCCATTTATATAACACCTAGGAATCCGTCCTTCAAAACTGCTACCAACATGGACTGATCTCTCTCTCTCTCTCTCTCTCTCTCTGTAATTCTTTTGTAAATTCACTGGTTTAATAGTCTATCTCTTAACACACAAAAAACAGAGATAATTATATATTTGAGATTTCTGGAAATAATAATATGTGAAGTTTATTAAAATTGTACCAATGGTACTTAAAAGGGCGGCTGAAGTTTTCCAGATAGAGAATGAACCAGTCTGAGCCACAGAGAACCATTTAGAACTGATTATGAAAACACTTGTTTCCCAACTGTATTTGTGCTTATGGATTTCAAAGGTGGCACTTAGCTTTAACAATTAATTTCTCTTTTTTTACTTAAGTCATCTTTGTGTTATTTTTGATATTTGCAACCAGAGGAAACAAACAGAAGCTCCTTCTCACTCCACTACTTGGTCTCCAGGAAGGCCCCTGACTTCTCTCACCAGTTGACACAAATTCTTCATCTGACTAATGTGAAAATTAAACTATATAATGTCTTTGTATTTCCAAAACAGTTCACAGTTGAGACTCATATAATATCTGTTGTTACCAAAACAAATACATCAAACAATGAACAAATTAATTAAATGAAATTCATACTTACTTAAATTCATACTTAAACTGTGGTTCTTGCATTTTATTTAAAAATAGGGAAAGGTTTTCTGCTGTGTAGCAGGGATTTTTGCAACCTGCCAAAGAGAAAAAGACATACTATAATACAATACTACCTGTTATTATTTAACCTCAAAAATTATAAATGTATTATTAATGTTTGTTATTTATAGGTATTGTTCAAAAATTTCTTATTTACAAATGAAAATTAATGTGTGAGTTGGAACAATATACTGATCTTACACTTTGTAAATTTTACAAGAATAATGTATTTTTAGCTCTTGCACATTTTACCAACCTTTGTATTTTGTTGCTAATTAGAGAAAATACCCAATGTACTGTATACTGTAACTCAGTTATCCTATGCTATGAATTTTATATAACTACTGGCCTTGGTTTGGGAAATACAACATTAAAAAATGTACAAGAAAAATTTTATAAGTGTACTACTAAACGTATTCTTTTAGATCTTCCTTGGTAATATATTTTTAAAGCTTTGCTTCTTGAATAAATATCTAAAGTTTTCAAAGTGCTATTAGGTAATAACGAAGTCAGTGAGTTTAAACTATGCAAGAATCTATGGTGTCTATGATCCTTATAGTGCTGGAAGAAAGCAAAATTAAAAATTGTACACTATTGCTACTCTGACACAATAGCAGTAACCGCTGTGTTTCTGACTCTGTGAGTCATATCCATAGAGTGTAGTGGAAAGGTGGAAATGTTGATATTTTTATAAATGATCTGCTGCTTAATCAGAGGTCAGTTAGATTCCACAGAATGAATTTCAGGAGGCTGTTTGCAAAACAAGCTTTTAAAAACATCCCCTGCTGATTTTTCCGTTTATCTTCTCACCATCAGGCTAGAATTTTGTGTGATCAAGCTTTTCACTCACACACACACACACACACACACACACACACACACACACACACACACTCCCAACTATTGCTATAAGATTTATCTTTTAATATAAAATATCACTTACCTGTTTTTGTGTGTTCGGGGGAGTTGAAGTGGGAGGTATCATCCATAATGTCATACCCAGAATGTACTTCTGAGCAATGTCGCAAATGACACAGATCTTGATTTGGAGGACAGTGAGCAGCTGTGCCCAGGGCTGCAGGTGCATGTGGGGGCTGCTGAACAAGGAGATGAAGGAAGTCAACTCTGCTTTCTAATGAAGACACAATTCAAGCTCCTTGGCCCACTTTGTGTGGAACTCTAAAATCATAAGAAATAAACTCCTACCCACTGAAGGCAAATAGTAGTGATAGTAGTAAATAGTAGTAAATAATAATAATAATGATGATGATGATGATAAAAATATCATATGTTTAATCATGGTTTCTCCAGAAAGAGTATGTCATTTTCCTTTTATCTTAAACTACTCATTAATTACCAGCATTTTAAATTTATCTAAAATTTTCAGATATTGTAATCTGTTGCAATATATATAACTTAGAATTTGTTCACATTCCTATCAACTGCCCTGTGTAGCTTATATATGTTTATAAGTATATTTCTTTCTTTTTTTCATTTATAGTAAGACATACATACTAGAAGTTGTATTTGAGGGCAGTCTGAAATCTATCAGATAGGAAAGTCAGGAAATTTCCTCAATCTTCCTCAAAGCCATGGACCCAATCGTGCTTTCTTTGCCAAATGACTGGGCTGAGGGTCTATTCTCCACTGCGGCTGTATTTGGAAATAAACCTATGAGAGTGACAAATTTTAGAGAATTTATTACAAGATGCTGTAGACCATATGGAGGGGAGGGTGATATTGGAAAGTGTCCCTCCTTGTACTCTCTCTGTCTGCCTGTATGAATAAAGCGGTCATGGGAAGATAGAGATGGCAGCTGCCAACCAGAGTCAACAACCAAAATGAGGACCAAACCCAGCATCACCTTCATCTTGGACAGCTGGCCATTTGACATTTGAAAATATACATCTGCACTTGACATTCACCAGTCAAGTGCATCCTACAACATTCTGTGATGATATCTAGCTCACTGCCATAGATGTGGGGTCCAGGTACAAGCTGAACTTCCTGCTATCTTCATATAAGGATGCAAAATCCTAAAACAATAAATGAGTCAAGGTATTTGCATTTTGAGTGGTTTTTTATTCTAATTTACACATTTTATTCTTTCATACCTAATTAGGCACTAACACCCAATACAGTTGTTTTCCTTTTCTCTCTTAAAATTTGGTCTTTAAATTGCTCCATTTAGCAGTTTCCTTATATTTCACTCACACTTTACAGGTAAAACACAAAGCTAAAGATACGCACATATTATGATGTTAAAATCATGCATACTGAAAAATGAAAATATTGATTAAAATGGTGAATTAAAATTTTAATAGAAATACAGATTCTTTTTCTCATTCTCTCAGTGGATTGCTTGTCATTCTCCAGGGAGACTCATATCTTAGACCACTGCAGCAGTGTATAAATCACTCCAGCTTTTGCAAAGTCATGTTCCACATTATACATCTTCATGCTCCAACAATTAAATACCCAAAATAATATAGCTGACAGTCATTATTCTATATTTCTCTCTTCTTCTAAGGCTCATCATCTAGACCTTCATTGTTTTCAGAATGTCTGAAACTTCACACCTGTTTATATATAAAATGGAATGTCTTCACCTCATGGAAACTTTCTGCATATAGATATATATATAGCTTGCAAATACACATATCCTGTAAATGTTTCTCCTACACAGTTACTGTAGACAACTAGTTTATTACTGCACAAATTACTGCATATAATCACTATGACATGTCATGTGAACTGTGCATAGGGAAGCTTAGTAATACTGCCATAAGAAAGAGTTACTAAACTAGTATTTCTTTTATTTTTGAGTTTTAGGAACAGAACACAAGAGTAGTTGCATGTAGGAAAGAGCAACTGGCTAATTATTTCACGATAGTGACAGTTTGCAAGATATGTGATGAAAAATTATATCAAATTTAAAAGAAGTTTAAAGAGCAATCGATTCATTACACACGCTCCTTTGAAACAGCACATTGCCATGCACCATATATTAGAATTCCAGTCCTGAAATTTTGTGCTGAATAAGATCATAAATCAGAATGCCCCCCAATAATTTTATGCGCTTTGTGGCAATGGATGATGTTATGAAGAATTTATGAGGGCAAAATCTCTGTTAACTACACAGTTATTACCTTTTCCAAAAGAATAAATCCTGTCTACCTGAGTCCCAAAGTATAAAGTTTTCAGTGCTGCAGGATTCCTAATTGACAGGCACAGTTCCAGGGTCTTAATCATGGTGAGATGTTTCCAGTTGTAAAGCGTGAAATTGGGCTGGAGGGGGGAGATTAATAGATCTTCTCAAATAGTCAAGGAAAATATATTTTGATTGCCTGGGCTCTGCTTTAAAAGTAGACTTGGATATCTTCCTATTGAATCAACAGTGAGATTAAAGACACTTGCCCAGTAATGCTTTTATTTAGACATTTATATGTCCATTTTCCTTAAATGGTCAATATCTGACAAGTGAAGAGACTGCTAGTTTATTGAATTATGCTTTGTAAAATTTTTATCTGATATCTGCACATTCACATACAACTGACTTAATTATTCAAACTCAGGAAAGTAGTTCACTTTCTCTAAGACATAGACGGCTTGAGGAATTTCAACAGAGAAGAGCATCCTGGAATTTCACAAAAGGGTTTTTCTGATGATTACAAGTATACAGTGATTTTCAGAAAGTCTTTACTGCACAGATGTAAACAGTACAATGCTTTCTACTGAAAACAAGCACAATCTATTCAGTTGAGTTAGTGCTTGGTGATGACAATATAGTTTTTAATGTAAAACTGTTGAATGGGTCACTTTGAATATCATTTAGCCACCTGCAGAAAAGTGTAATGAAAATTTATTCATCTACCTTAAGATCATTTTCCCTTTGTTTAATATTATAGCTATATTTTAAACACACATAATGATAAGATCAAGCATAGATAATTTATACCTGAATAAGATATATCACGCTTATTTTTTCTTGTTCTCCTCTACTTCCTTCAACCCTCTTCTACTCTTTATTTACAAAAGCTTCATTTTCATCTTGTCCTCCTATTCTCTTCCTTTTCTTCTCTCTTCTTTCCATTACCCTTACTCTCCTCTCCATTTGAACACTTTCTCCCTATTTCACAATTTATATATTTTGATTCTTATTTACCCTTCCATTTTCTTACACCAGATAAACAAGGTGATATTTACACATATATGTCTGATTTATTTCACTTAAGAGTGTGATCTCAAAGTGCATCTATTTATCTAGAAATATCCAAATGCTTACATATATTTATAGATGAGTGAAAGTCCACCGTATATAAAAGGAACATCTGCATTATTCATTAATTGGTTGATGGGCATTTGGATAATTTCCACAATTTATCTATTGCAAATTACATTGTTATAAACCTCAGCATGCATGTGTTACTGTGCTAAGTGCTGTTAATTCTTTGGGGATGATAGAAAGAAGGGGAATAGATTGGGTTGAAGGTGACTCTGTAGTGTTAGTTTCAGGAAGAATCTCCAATGATGTCTGCAGTGGTTGCATCAGTCTACACTACTTCCGACAGAGGAGAAGGATATCTTTTCACTCATATCCCTGCCAACATTTGTTATCGGTTAACTTGCGATGAGAGCCATTCTTTCTGAAGTGAGATGAATCTCAGTATTGTTGTAATTTGCATTTCTGGAATGCCCGGTCATGTTGAATAATTTTCCTGGTACTTATTTGCCATTTTTGATTCTTCATTTGAAAAATGTCTATTTTTGATTCCTTTGTTTAAATTTGATCTTTAAATCTGGGTGATCTAATATTTTTTGTGTTCTTCATGTATTCCATATTGCATTCCTTTGTCGGAGAAATAGCAGGCAAATTTTTTCCTGCCCTATGTGTTGTTTATTCTCTCTGTTGCTGATTTCTTTTGGTGTGAAAATATTTCAATAAGATGAAATAGGAGTTGTTGATTCTTTGTGATATTTCCTGTGTGATCAGGGTTTTGTTCATAACATCTTTGCCTATACCAATGTCTTCAAGAGTTCTGTTTATTTTGTCTTCCACTAGTTAATATTTCTATTTTAATATTTATATTTATCTATTTCCATTTTAGTTCAGAGCATGATAAGGCTCACACATTTAATTTTATTCATGGAAGGTGGAAAATCTGGTTTTTGGCACTATTTAAGAAAGAGGCTATATTTATGCGTGTGAAGATGTTTGATCCCTTTGTCCAAAATAAGGTGGTAGAGTATGTTTAGAGTTCTTTCTGCTTCATCTACTAGATCCATTTATCCTTAGGGTTTCTCCCCCTAGTACCATACTGTTTTAATCATAGTAACTTTTTAGTATAATCTCAAATAAATAATTGTGATGTCCCCCTGACTTGCTTGTGTTGCTCAGAAGCAGTTGCGCTATTCTAGATCTCTTTTTGTTCCAAATGAATTTTAGGATAGTTTTCCTTCACTGTGCAATATGTGTTATTAGGATCTTGATTAGGATTTTATTAGATTTTTATAGCAATCTGGAAGTATGGCCGTTTTTATTTTATTGGTTTTTCCTAATTAAAAAATAAAGGTTATTATTTCTGTTTTCTGATATCCTCTTTGATTTCCTGTTTCAGAATACTTTAATTTTCAATGTAAAAACCTTTGCTTCCTTCATTAGATTAATTCCTACATATTTTATTTTTGTGAATGCTATTTTGAAAGGTGTGTTTTCTCTAATTTCTCTCTCAGTGAGTTTGTTATTTTGTACAAGAAAACTATTGATTTTAACTATTGATTTCATGTTCAACTATGTGATTGAATCTGATTATTATATCTTGAAGTTTTTGGTGGAATTTTTGGGGCTTATTTGTAGAACATCTGAATAGTAATGATAATCTAACTCCTTCCTTTCCTATCCTTATTTATTTTTTATTTAAAAAAATATTTTTGGCTAATTTGACAGTTAAAGTTTACAGAACTATTCTGAATAAAAATTGTGACAATGGACATCATGTCTTCTTTCTGATTTTACAGTGAAAGTTTTCATTTTTTTGAGTCATTTAATATGATGTTGACTGCTGATTTCTTCTAGAGAGCTTTTATCTGATTGAGATAAAGACAAATTTATTCAAATATCTGGAGTTTTATTAGGAATGTTAGACTATTAGCCTCTACTGACCTGCTTGTGTGGTTTTTGTCCTTAGCTCTTATATATATTGATTTGTATAATGATTTTATAAGAAGTTGAGTTTATTGGTACATCTTAGGAATACATTATGATCACATTCCTCATTAAGAATTTGTACCTGCCCACGATATAACTTGAGTCTTATTTTTTCCATTCCCCTACCCCAAATCCAATCCCCACATCCTCTTCTACATAAAGTTTGTTTCCAATTTTTTCCTTTTTACCATCAAGTTTTTCCTTCCATTCTTTGCTTTTCTCTGTTGCTCTCTACCCAGTGCCTTTTTCCCTTTGAACATTTTCTTGCTATTTAACAATAATCATTATGAATTTTGGACTTCATTTACCCTTTGAGTTCTCACACCAGAGAAATGATTTGGTATTTACACATCTCTGTTCCATTTATTTCAACAGTGAGTATGGCCTCAAGGTGAATCCATTTAGCTATACATGCCTCTAATTTATCATTCTTTATGTCTGAGTTGTAGTCTATTTAATAAAAAAAAATCTTCTTTATTCAGTGTACAGATGATGAACATTTAGGCTGTAGCTAGTGTTTACCTAGTATAAACTATGCTCTTATAAATGTGGGTGAACCTGTATCATTGTGATATGGTGCTTTTGATTCTTCTGTGAATACATCCTGCACCATATAATAAAGAGCCTATCTTTCTTCCATTGAGGGTATTTGGATCCTTTCTGGAGTTGTTTTTGCATCTTCCACTCTATTCCATTGATCCTCAGGTCTGTTTCTTTGCTGGTACTATGTTGGGTTTATCCCGGATTCTTTCCTCAAAGAAATCATTACCTTGACTTCAAAAGTAGAGAAAGACTTAAGAAGAAAGAATTACAGGTCAATATCCTTCATCAACATATATACAAAATTCCCCAATAAGATACTGTCAAACAGAATACAGAAGATCATCAAGAAGATTATACCACTTGAACAAGTTGGATTCATCCAAGGAATGCAAGGATGTGTCAACATATGTAAATTTATAAATGTAGTACACTATGTTAACAGAGTCAAGTACAAAAAACATATGATCGTATCAATAGTTGCTGAAAAAGCATTCAATAAAATCTAATATCCATTCATAATTAAAACCCTACAGAGAATCGTGGGAGTCCAGGGAAGAGGACACAGCCAGATTCCTCATGGCAAACTCCAAACCCCCAATAGTCCCACAGTTAAAGTGTTATTAACCAATGATAAGCAAACCAGAACCTTGCGAAAAGGCTGAGCCCAGGATCAACTCTTGCTACTCTGAGCAGTGGCAGCCAAAGGGCAAAAACTGCAGCAGGAGAAGCAGGAGCAGAAGAACTCATAACCTGAGCTCAGCTACACTTTTATTTGATACCAGTCCTTCAACCCATCATCTTACCATGCATAAAACAATAATCTCTGTATAATAATATTTGTATAATAATCCCACAATAATCTCTGTAGTTTAAGATTACATAGGGTAGGGCAGACATCCTTAAATCCCAGTAAATCCCAATAAGTCTTAGAGCCAATCATCGTAGTGCAGTAATCCTTGTAGTTAAAAATCCCATAGGGTGAGGCAGATGTCCACAATAGTCCCAGTGGTGCATCCTTCAGGGAAGGGCAAACATCCTCAAGTCCAAGTAAGTGAATCCCAGTATATCTTAAGTCCAAGTAAGTTGTCTGTGGTTCCCATCAGAGACTTGCAATAGATGGTCTTTCTCTCAATCTGATAAAAGCTATGTATGAAAAACCAACAGCCAGGATCATACTAAATTATATAAAACTGAAGCCTTTCTTACCAAAATCAAGAAGAAGACAAAGATGTGCACCATCACCACTTCTGTTCAAAATAGTTCTGGAAACATTAGTCATGGTGATTAGACAAGAGAAAAAAGTAAAGAAAGACAGAAAAAAAGTTAAACTGTCATCATTTATTGTTGCATTAATATTCTACATAGAAAATCCAAAAAACTCAGCAAAAAAACTGTTAAACTTAATCACCAGATTCATTAGAGTAGCTGAATACAAGGTCAGCACTCAAAAATCACCAGCCTTTGTATACATGAACAACAGACTCACTGAGAGAGAAATTGGGGAAACAATTCCTTTCCTAGGAGCAGCCAAAACCAATGAAATATCTAGGAATCAGTCTAACAAAGGAAGTGAAAGATCTCTATTCTGAAAACTGCAGCATTCTGAAAAAGGACTGTGAAGTACATTAAAAGGCTAGATTAACAATGAACTATACATTTTATAAAAAGAAACTAGTTGCTGATTGAAAATATTCTTCAATTGGATGGATGATGAATAAAAGTATTCTATAAGAATTATACTTTTCTTCACCAACAGTCTTGAATATCATCTATTTGAAAAGGAGAATGAAGGCATAATTTGTTTGCTTCTATGTTGAGTTTTTTTAATGTATCTATGTAGGATGTTTAGCAGGTAATGAGTTAAGGTCTGTGCGGTGGAGGATAAAATGAAAATGCAGTATTTCTTTGACTGATGGATTTGTGTGCATCCACACAAATGTTTTCTTATACATATTTAATGAAAGGCAAATAGATGATATGAGATACAGAACTGTGATATCTTTTCTACAGCAGAATCTTTGTTTGTTTGTTTGTTTGTTTTTGTTTTTTTGTTTTTGAGATAGGGTCTCGCTTTGGAGTTCAGGCTGGCCCTGAGCTCAGCCTCAAACTCACATCACAGCAATCTTTCTGCCTGTGCCTCCCAAGTTCTGGGATTACAGGCATGAGCCACCATGCCCAGCGCTGTTGTATATGGTACTGGTTGCTGCTGGGCATGAGTCTCCACACCCATTAATGTATGTGGTTACTGAGAATAGAACCCAGGTTCTTGCACTTGCAAGACAGGTGCTGGAGCCACTGAGCTAAATCCCCGGTCTACAGCAGAATCTTTATCACAATATTTCTCCTCATTCCTTTTATAATTTAACAAGGATACTTTATTTTTTTCAAATACAAGTCTCCTTAAAATATGCTGTCAATTAATTCCAACAACTTCAATATTCAAAAGAAATTTTAATAAATTTCTCAACCATGATATTGAAAATAACATGGAGAGTATGTCGGGCTAATATGCCTTAAATTATTACTTTTTAAAAATATTATAATTTCTGCACAGAAATATATATTTATAATAAACTTTCTTGAGTTGTGAAGTTAAAATTAACATACAGACATCTGGACTTTCGATAAGAATATTTATATTAAATAGTGCCAAAGACAATAGATTAATTTGTAGTGCTCATTCTTTCCATTTTTATCGTTGGTTTCATTTTTGAGACATTTACTTGACAGATATTCTGAGATATATGACCAATTAGTATTTGGGAAACTAAAGACTTCCTTAAGCACGACTATGAACATGAAGATACACAATGTCATGCAGCTGAAGAGCAGACATCAAAACTATGATTTGAAGAAGCCAAAGTGTTACTTTGCTTTGTTTCTACTGCGAATTGCAGAGCTACAGGCACAACCATATTGTAGGTCAAGGTTATCATCAGAAATTGAGTCATTTCTAAGAGAGACATGTTATACAGTGTGACCAGTACTGTCTCAGGGCTGTAGTTCATGAACTGTGTGCTGCCCTTACATTTACAAAGGGAAGGGTGATATTTATTTTATTTCTAAGCTTTTGCCTAAAGGAGAAGCACATATTGTTTAACACCTTCTTTCAGCCAAACATCAGTGATTTACTTTTTGACTTGAGGTACAAATTTGCTTCCACATCACATACAAACAACGAGGCACATAATTTCATTGCCTTTGCACTGCACACACTGAGTAGAATTACTTCAGTTTAATAAATTAGTCAATAAGTTATTAAGGCATTATATAAAGCTCTTCTTTGAATGTCTGCATTTTCTGTAGTTAGCTCTAACTTTAGGAAAAAAGCAAATCTCAAGGAAAGAAGTTGAAATGGATTCTGTCATTATTTTGCAGTGTGCAGTCCTTTAGGGTAACACATATGCGAATATGAAAGGACAGGTCTGGTCTTTATGTTAAAGGCTTGAAAAGATGATGATGTCGATCCTTCATAAGGGAGGATTGGTATGCACACATTGGTTTTTTAACTAATGAAAGTTTTCCCAACTAGTGATTTTTTTGGTTCCATTTAACAATATGACTATGGAAATTTAAACTATGTGTGTTGAGAACAATAATGAAATATCCCATTCTATTCTAAAGGGTTAAATACAAATTTTCTTAGAAAATGAAAGTGATTAATATAAAATTTTAAAATCATCAAGCCAGTAATTTCTAGAACTAACTTCTGATATCTTCTGTCATATAGTAATTTTATAATGAATTTCATTATAAATTGGACCTTATTAATATTTGTATAATTCACCATAAATTAAAATCATATAATCTTCCTAATTTCATAAACTTAAACCTAAACATTCTACAATAGGTGAAAAATGTGTTCTTCTAAAATCAAATTTACATTTCTTCAATTTTGTACTTCTCAGCTTAAAATTTAATTTTAATTTTCACTAAATAAAAATTGTTGCCTTAGTGTCATATTTGTGAGTAAATATTAGTTTTAGAGCTCATGCATTTTAAGCAACTGAAGTAGAAAAAATAAGATTAACATGATAATGATGCTAGTATTGCAATTAATTGATAAATATTTTGGTAGGTAATATAGAAGAAAGTATCAACATTTGAATGAGTTTGAAATATTTCAGGACTGGAAGTCAAATAACAGTCAATGTATTTGCCTAATGTGGCCAACTATGATATCTGTATTTGCACAGATATATTTCTATGGTACATTTCTATCTAGATAGGAGACAGCAAGTTATTCTTTTTGCTATTTTTCATAAAAATGAAAACTTGAGTTTACATTTTTTGTGTTTCTCAAATAAGGCTAAGGATACTTTTTAAGTCAACTAATAGTTATGATTCACAGTTTTAAAGATGCTATTTGAATGTTAATTTCTCAGTAACAAATGAATAAATATGTGAACACACACACTCATGCACACATATCCCAATTCCAAAGACAAGAGGCTCATATTTCTGTATATATATCTGTTCTTTTTAAGGTTTGAAGATAAGAAGATGTGTTTATAAAGAAAAATTTTTTTCTCAATTCATTTTCAACCCAGTGTTTACTTTATACTTGTGCTGCACATTTTCTAAGGCAATTGACAGTGTGGCCCAGATCATAATATGTGACCCATGAAATATAGTTTCCCTGTAAGTTGTACTAAAGAAAGTAAAACTTAACATCACACATAAATTTAAACAGAGTCCAATCTTATTTTTCTCAAATGCAGATTCATGGGGCTCAGTTCATCACTCTAAGATACACCTTCAGAATCTACTTTCTCTACATTTTTTTTAATGGTTTGTGTGATACAAGATCTCACTTTGTAGTTTAGGCTGGTTCTGAACTCAGCCTTGAATTCAGAAACCCTCTTGCCTCTGCCTCCTGAATGGTGGATTATAGGCATGAACCACCATGCCCTGCATTGTGGTATGTGGTACGTTGCTGCTGGGTGTGAGTCACCATGCCTGGCATAGCTGTGTGTAATTACCAGGGAAGGAACTCAGGACCTTGTACTTGCAAGGCAGGTACCAGAACCAATGAGCTAAATCCCCAGGCCTGTACTTCTTAAGTCAAAAGTAGAGCCAATGTCAGCCCGCTCAGATAGCAGGTCTGTATTCTTGTTTAATACTTAAATATATTTCAGCTTCAACTCAAACCACCAGGTATTATCTTGATTCTATTTCTCTTATATTTTCTATTGTTGTTGAAAAATAAGTTCTCTTTTTGTGATTATTAGGTGATGAGTTTTGAGGAAGGAGAAAATATTCATTTATTAATATCTATTTTTACTTCCCGTAAAAAGCATGCCATAATTTTTGATATCTAGAAGTCACAATAGAATTCCAATTATTATTTTAATGTTCCAGGGTTCCTAAAATACAGTATGTTTAAAGTGTTCTAGTATAAAATATTTACATTTTTTGGTCTCTTCCATCATTGACCAAAGTATTAAAAGGATGCTAGTAGAATTTTACAATGGCTCTGAGCCATGTATGACAAATTGGCTTCATACAGATTAAGTCCAAGCCTTCCAACTATTTGCATTTTGATAGAAAATAATGTGTTATTGAAAACAAATCAATATAGCATATTAAAATTCAGATACCAAGGCAAGTTACTACAGCAGATATTTCTGAGGTAGAGATTTTGTATCTAGATGATACAATAGAAGTAAACATTGTTTAATTGTCCGTAACTAAATGTCTGTGAAAAATAGTGAGGCCTTAATAGAAATGCTTTAAAAATTAGAGCCATTTATGGATTATTCTATCTGTTCACAGTGCTATCGTGTTTGGAAAGTACCTATGTGACGATTAACCTCAATTACAGGCCTGATCCTCTATACAAAATTCTTTATTCTGAAATCTCTGCTCATTAGCACATTTAGCAGTCATTGCAACTAATCTTTACTACTTGGATCATTCTATTATAAGTATACTAGAAAACAGTACATTTTTTTCTCAATCCATCACAACTTCATTTGTGATAGCTTTTTTTTTTTTTTTTTTTTTTTTTAGGAGCGGGGTGGAGTGCCGGGATCGAACGTACAGTGTTGCATCTGCAAGTCAAGCACGGTGCCACTAAGCTAAATCCTGGCTGTACCAGACTGTAACCTCCTCTTCTGGCCCTTATGTTCTTATCAGGTGGCGAATCTTTGGGAACCAGGGATGCGGAGCCACACTGCGCGTGATCCTGTTGTATTCTCTTAGGAATCCACCAAATAGATTGCAGCCTGGCACTTTTCGTCTCTGCACACATTCCCACCCAAAAGGCCAGAGACCATCTAAAACCCACCGAGAACGACACAGCAAGTTAACCTTTCTCTCAACTGCCTGGGAACGTGGGCTAAGTATTTAACCATGATCAGGAAAACAGTGTGTTATCCTAATCGTTGAAGTGAGATGTGAAGCCCTTACACCTCTTGCTGCCTTAGGAAAACTCAGCTATGTCCACAGCATGACAAGAGCGGACAGACTAACTGTCATCGGGATGGTGTATTTTTTCCTTGGAAGGCTGCACAGATCGGTGTGTGGTGTGACACACTTCCTCTTATGTGAACACTGAGGAAGGAAGAGTGAAACAAGGAAATGTCTGCACCTCACATCTTACAAAAGAAAGAATTTCCAGCGATGCTCTGAACGTGGGTGAAGCCTTTAAAGCTGCCTCCTGTACAAGCAGCTGTGGCAGGACTTGGGCTTCTGAGGAGCAATGGGGGCACCGAAGCCAGCATATGGGGCTGCGCCATGAGGTAGGCTACAAATGTGGGGCTGGTACCCTTTGAAAAACTAGGAGTCTTATGAACTTGTGACACATTTTGAGTGTTTTGATGGTTTTTCAATGTCTAGCTAAGTACCCGAGCAGGCAATATAACAGCACTGGAGTGAAGATTCACATTACTCATAACAACCATAACCTAAAACAAAATGCAAAGTGGAAAACAATAGTTAGCAAAAGCAGAGAAATATACACTAGAAGAGTAAATAAAATATCTAAAAATGAAAAATTGTGTGCTAACATAATGCTGTTGGATATGTGAAACTATATGCCAAGTCAAAATATTTTATACATTAATTGTGTTTTGTTTTGTTTGTTAGTTTTTAGTACTAGGAACGAGACTTCGTTTTTGGTTTGTTTTTTTTTTTTTTTTTGAGACAGGATCTCGCTTCCTGGTTCAGGCTGGCCCTGAGCTCAGCCTCAAACTCACATCACAGCAATCCTCCTGCCTCTGCCTCCTGAGTGCTGGGATTACAGGTGTGAGCCACCATGCCTGGCACTGTGGTATGTGGTACTGGTTCCTGCTGGGGTGAGTCTCCATGCCCAGTATGGTATGTGGTTACCGGGGATTGAACCCGGCCGGGTCCTTGTACTTGCAAGACAGGCCCAGAACCACTGAGCTAACTCCCTGGCCTAGGAACGGGACTCTTGACTTCGCACACTCCAGGCAAGGCAGGTGCTGCACCATGAGCTACACTCCCAGCCCTTGATTCATCATGAAAGAGTAGAAAGTATAAACTTTGTGAAGAGGAAATTATGATCATTTAATTTATTTTGTGAAAATAATATTTTCATAACAAAGGCAAGTAACAGTAGCATACTACCGATGCTCAGTGGCTAGATTTTTAGTAAGTCAAATGTAGAAACCTTGTAAAATTGTATCTAGTTTAATTAAAGGTCTGTATCTAAACATGAAACATGATTGAAGAGTTTTACAGCATGATTGCAGGGTTAATTCCTAACATATTTTCTGAAATTATGGAAAATACTCCACTGGATGAAAAATGAAAATAATTGTGAACATAAAGAAACACCTAAATGCAAAAAAGTGACATTCAACATTTATATATGACAATAAATGCAAATGTGATAAAATTTTAAAATCAATCCTCTCAAAGTGACAAACTAAGATTTTTTTGCATAAAGATCTATTTTATTAGTTTTTCAATCTGTGTGAAAGGAAGTAAGCTATATGACAAGACTATAAAATAAATAAGAAAGATAATATGAAATAAAGAAAGGTATGTATACTTTAAAATTCATAAAATTTGAAGGACAAAGAAAAAGCTACTAAAATTAATATAATTTATCATGTGCCTGGGCTTTATAATAAACCACTAATAGAAGTAAACTAATTATGAAATAAAAGCTGAAATAGAAAATTAAGCCATTTAAATATAACACGCAATTTCTATCACATGCATAGGAATCTAGGAATGAAACTTACTGAGAACAATTGAGCAAAATTGTAGATAGTCCTAGAAACAAATAAAGACAAATAAAGAAGGAAGCTTAACTAAAGTACAAATGGGAAAAAGATAACTGCTGCAAAACAAAGGCAATTTCTATGAGTATTAAGAGTTTCTAAATTGTTCCATGAGAAAAAGGTCAATGAATAAGAAAGAAAATTTGAAGAAGAAACTTAAAGAATCAATAAATCAGTTAAAACATTCATTCACATGCAATGAGTGACGCAAAAGTTGAAAGCACAGTACAGTACTGAAGGCCAAACTCATAAGTCAAGGACAAAAGAAACGCAAGGACTGACATTACCGTACATTTTCAGAGATCAGTGGGCTATATCTTACTGGCCAAGGGATGAAGTTGGAAATTGTCACATGTACATCAGGTGGGCAACATGTAATAAGTACAAACGTGTGAGTGCTGAAAGCCCATCAGCTCTGCTTGTGTGAGCGCAGAGTCTGGAGCCTGAGGCCGCTCCACATGCACGAATAGAAGCTGAATTTATTTGGTATTTCAGGAGTTTTCACAGTCATTTGTAATATCAGGAAGTCCTCATGTCAGTTAGAATAGGAGAGTCCAGCTGAAATCACTGAGGTGTGTCATGGAAAGAATCTGTCACACTCACAAATGATTCCTTCTCAACAGCCAGACAGAAGTTATAAATAGTTTGCAAATTTATCTTGATCAAAAAAGAAAATCTATTCATTTTCCTTTGCATTAGTAGAGTAAAAGTAATAAATCTCTAAGGGATCATACTTTATGAACAAGTTGCTATTCCTGGGTTGGTAGAAAGGGAAAAGAAATACAATGTAGGAAATTCAGACTCAGTTACTGCCATTTTATTCAACACACACAGGCTGAAAAGCTGTATATTTTATACTGAAACAGTAATTAAGTAATACCTCTTGACAGGGAAAAATGCCTAATACAACCAATTTATAGTAAGCATTAATTGGTCCCAAGAACATTTCAACTAATGAATATTTCTCTTTAAATGTTCTGTTAGTATCTCTACTTTTTTTTTTTTCTACTTTGTCTTTGCTCTGGAATAAATCAGCTCATGTTAGTTGTACAAAACCCCATAGTTATAATTATTTAGTGACACCTTCTGCTATCTCCTATAATTATTTTAGTCAGTTTACTTGTAACATTTGCGTTTCTCTTTGTTAGACCCTCAGGGGAAAAGTTCACAGACAATGAAATAAAGTTCCCTGCTGTGGTACCAGTTTACCAATTTCTGATCAACAAGTTCACTGTTGAAAGAGAAGACCTTGATTCCTAAGGCTTTAGTGTCTTGCGTTGCTACGATTACCAGATGCTTTAATTACACATCCTAATGCATTCTTGACAATGAAGCTATTAAATGGAACAGACAAGCTACAGATAGCTGCTGCTCCTCTAGGCTCCTTAAGCTACATCTTCTGTATCTTTAGTGATTTGCTTTCTTTCTCAGCTCCTAAGACTCAATAAGGGGAGTTTGGGCAGGGGGGTTAGTGTTGCTCTACACAGGAAACCCCATTGGCGGAGGCAAAATAAATCACACTATTCATTTATTTTAGCACTAATAAATAACATTTAATAGGAATAGTATAATACATTTATTTGAAGATCTCTGCTGCTACATAAAGGGAAATTTCTGTTTTGTTATAGTATTCCATGGGCAGGGATTTATTCTCCAGGATCTTCTATGTTCCTGACATATGTTATTATTTATCACCCTAAAAGCACAACTATTTCCTTCACAATGTGTAGATTACCCACATACCAAGTTTTCCACTCAATTAGTCTTCTAAGTTGGGAGTTTCTACTAAAACATTGTTTTTACGCATAATTTTCTACAACACAATTTAAGCATCTCTGTAAAGATTTGTGAATCAAAATTGTAGATTCTGCCTAGTATGTTAGTCAGCATGACATACACAGTTTAAAAGAGGAGAGGCTCGATGAGACACACACTTTTGCCTTTGTAGGTCCTGGTCTTCTGGCCACGAGGCAGAAATGGCATGGAGAATGTGTGAGAGAGCACAGCTGCTTGTCCCTCAGCCACTGGGAGCACCGAGAGGGCCAGAAAGTGGGGCCAGCGGAAGGTATCATAGCTAGAGCAGGGAGCACCCTTCTGTGGATCAGCAAATGAGCAGACAGAGGAATATGCTACTAACATGCAGTGGAGTAAAAAAAAAAGAAAGAACTCTTCTGTAGAAAAATGGATAGATCTTGCAGCCTTTCTCAGTACACGACCTGACATAGCACAGAAGATGAATGATTACTCGAAGTCGTGGTCAATTCCGAGCTTCAAGAGAGCCCTGCGGAGCTGACCTTAACTGAGACGCCTCAGTGTGAGACTCTCACAAAGACAGCCCAGAAGTGATTCCTCTCTGGATGTTTATTTATTTTAATTCAAATCTTTACTGATACATTACATATACACATCATGATCACATTCAACACTGAAAATTTGTACCAGTATATGACACAATTTAATCCTCATTTTTTCCACTCCCCTACCCACCCTACAATCCCTATATACATAAGCTTGTTTCCTATTATTTTATTATTATCATTATGTTATTTTTCCCCTCCTTACAGGAATTCATGTGGAGGAAAGGGGAAGGCTAAAGAGGGTCAGGAGAAGGTCGGAGTGGTCCATTACATGACAGAACTTAGGGCCAGTGGAAGTGATACTTGAGAGCATGCGCAGCAGTGGGCCAGAGTGCTCTTCCTTCTGAAAGGCAGCGTGCTTTCATCTGACAGGGACTCACGGCTCTGCGTGCTGCCTTTACTCTCTAACCTTGCAATTCAGGAAGATTTGAACCCGTGTCTTTAAAAATCCTTTATCTCTGTATCTCATACCTGTATCTACCCAACATGAGGGTGC
>PVIR01012008.1:0-45634 GCA_004026965.1 Petromus typicus | reverse complement strand
GATGAGGATCAGGAGCCCCGTGAGCACCACAGGATGGGTACGCGCCACCCTGCCCCTTCTGAGTCCTGCGCTCTGCCAACCTTTCCTCCCTGGGGCCTTCTGGGAAAGCCAGGCCATCTGTGCGACAGTCAAACCAGATGTCACCAGAGAGAAACTGGACTGGACGAGGATAAGTCCCACTTCCTCCTCTCTCCCATGAGACTTGGATTGACAGTTCAGGCCTCAAGAGTCTGTCTTCCCTCTGTCCAAAGGGTCCTGGGCTCAGGCCCCAAGGGTATGGAGAGCTGCTTTATGGATAAGTTGTTTAGCAGATGTGCAAATGTTTAGCAAAAACATTTACTTCTGACCAAGATGTGTTGAACAATGACTGCGTCCAGGCACTGTTCCACACACCTAGAGATAAAGGGTGGAGAGCAAATATAGTCTCCTCATCCTCAGGGCTCCCAACCCTAAACTCTGGGCTGGCTCATGGTACTCTTCCTGAGCTCCCTGCCCACTGCCTTGGGCATTCGCCAAGTGCCATGCTCCGTGCAGGGCCCCAGACCCCCACCCTTCACTCTCTGGTCCTTGCCGAGACACCGTGAGCCAGGGACGATTATCCATCCCTTCCTGCCTCTGTCTGAGGTCACGCGTCCACCAAGTGGGACCTCGGCTCAGCCTGTCTGACCCCAGGCCCAAGTCCCAGCCCCGACCCTGCGTCCGTTCCGCAGTCCCTGCAGGAAGTATTCATACTGTCTTTCCAGGTGCCCTTCCAACTTTTTCATCCTCTCTCATGCTTGTGCGTCAGGCCCCTCACTGAAGTGCATCTGCCTCTCCCCTCCAGCTTTGGTTTTTTTTTTTTTTTTTTTTTTTTTTTTTTAGGTTTTTTGAGACAGGGTCTCGCTTTGTGGTTCAGGCTGGCCCTGAGCTCAGCCTCAAACTCATATCACAGCAATCCTCCTGCCTCTGCCTCCCGAGTGCTGGGATTACAGGCGTGAGCCACCACGCCCGGCACTGTGGCATGTGGTACTGGTTGCTGCTGGGTGTGGGTCTCCACACCCAGTGTTGTTATGTGGTTACCGGGGAATCGAACCCGGGCCCTTGCGCTTGCGAGACAGGCGCCGGAACCACTGAGCTAACTCCCCGGCCTCCCCTCCAGCTTTGGAAGACAAAGACGAGGATGTGCTGCTGATTGAAGACACGCTCAGCACCCACACAGACCTGACAGACACCGAGCCAGCCCTGTACGAGGTCCGGTTCATGAGGTGAGCAGCAGCAGGGCTCCAGCCTGGCAGTGGGGTTCAGGTGTCACCCCCATCCTCTCACCACGGGGTGTTGGGGACCCCCTGCCTACAGCTGACCTAATGCCCCCACAGACAGCTGAGCAGCATGTCGTCAGATGGGGAGGGCCCGGCTCGGCCGCAGAGACACCTGAGTGTACTGGAGAAGGCTGCCCAAGTGGCAAAGACAAAGAAGGCTGGGATGCTCATCCAGGAGGAGACGGTGGAGACTGGCAACGTGAGTAGGGGGAACGTGGTGGCAGAGGCTGAATGAGCAGCCCCAGCAGCTCATGGAGCCCTCTGTCCCCAACTTTCACGGCCACTCCCTGCAGGTGAAGCTGAGCGTGTTCTGGGATTATGCCAAGGCCGTGGGGCTCTGTACCACGCTGGTTATCTGTCTCCTGTACGTGGGCCAAAGTGCAGCCGCCATTGGTGCCAATGTGTGGCTCAGCGACTGGGCCAATGAGGCTACGGAGGGCAGGAGGGGGAACAACACCGCTCTAAGGCTGGGCGTCTACGCCACTCTGGGAATTCTGCAAGGTGAATTCCCTCAGTGGGCACCGAAGTCCTTTCCGCCCCCACCCACATCACTGCCCCTCCGGGCGCACCCCGCCTCGGGTGAACCAGAGTCCTCTGCCTCCACCCCAGGGGTCCTGCTGATGCTGGCGGCCTTCACAATGGCAGTGGGTGCTGTCCAGGCTGCACGCCTGCTGCACCACATGCTCCTGCAAAACAAGATGCGATCCCCACAGTCCTTCTATGACACCACGCCCTCTGGCCGCATCCTCAACCGCTTCTCCAAGGACATCCATGTCATCGATGAGGTCCTGGCCCCCACCATTCTCATGGTGTGCAACACCACCTTCAACATCCTCTCCACCCTCGTGGTCATCTTGGCCACCACGCCGCTCTTCGTCATAGTCATCTTGCCCCTGACTGTGCTCTACGTGTTTGTGCAGGTGCCTGAGAAGGGGCGGGCTCTGGTGTCAAGAAGCACTGGCATGGGTGGGGCCTCCGGTGTGGGCGTGTCCTCCTTGTTGCCGGGGTTCCTGTGGGCGGGCTCTAATGTGAGTGAGCCGCTTCTACAGGCTGCAGAGTAGGTGTAAGTTGGGGAGGGTTGTGTTAGGGGCAGTGGCCAGTTATCTTACTTGAAATTCCTTTAACTCCCCTGTAAAGACAGACTTTTAGAGCCTACTCCATTGTGTTCATGTAGGATAAAATACATGCTTATAAATTGAGATTGGCCCGAGGTTTCTTTCCGTTTGTTATTTTTTAGTAAATGGTAACAGCTTGAGACTAGGCAGTATCCTCCCCTTCCTGTTCACATATCTGAACTTACACGTGTCTGTCACCCTCGGGAATCGTTAACTTCCAGAGACGCCTCATGTCCACCATGTCCCCAGGGTGCATGCGTGGCTTGGAGGCTGGACAGGACTGAGTTAGGAGTTTCACAGCCTGACTCAGGCCCTTCCTCTTCCGCATCAGCGTTTCTATGTGGCCACATCCCGGCAGCTCAAGCGGCTGGAGTCAGTCAGCCGCTCACCCATCTATTCCCACTTTTCGGAGACGGTGACGGGCAGCAGCGTCATCCGGGCCTATGGCCGCATGGAGGACTTCAGCGTCCTCAGTGATATGAAGGTGGACACCAATCAGAGGAGCGGCTTCACTTACATCGCCTCCAACCGGTCAGAAGCTTCTCGGACTTCCCGCCGGTCTCCGCCTCCAGGGAAAGCTGGCTCTTCCCATAGCCTCTGTCTCCTTCTGCCCCCACAGGTGGCTGAGCATCCGCGTGGAGTTTGTGGGCAACTGTGTGGTACTCTTTGCTGCCCTGTTTGCCGTGATTGGCAGGAACAACCTGAGCCCGGGGATGGTGGGCCTCTCAGTGTCCTACGCCCTCCAGGTATGGAGGGCAGGGGTCCTGGGCGCGGCGGGCTCCGCAGTCATGCAGTGTGAGCCAGACAATGGGAGACCCTGGCATCAGAGGGGAGAGTGAAGCCTCCTGGGGAGATGAGCAGTACTGAAGAGCCAGGGGAAGGTCCCTGTGCTGGGTTGTAGCAGAAACCACCTTGGAGGTTAGTCCCAAAGGACAAACAGAACTTGTAAATGGGCAAGGTGTAGGTCAGCCTGGCAGAGTTGTGGGGCAGGAGAGCATGGGGCTGAGGTATGCTCCCTGGCCACACATAACCACCCTTTATGGCTATCAGATAAACATACTGGCTGCAGATGGGAAATATACGAGAAAAAAAATTCAAAGACTTTCAAAAAAGGAAGACTTAAATTTGCAATACCAAGGACCACAGTGAAGCCATGCAAATGAACAGGCGCTGTGTTAAGTATTCTAAGCCATTTAGACATGGTGTAAAACACAGGAGAGGGCCCGGAGTTAGCTCAGTGGTTCCGGCGCCTGTCTTGGAAGCACAAGGACCTGGGTTTGATCCCCGGTAACCACATACTATACTGGGCTTGGAGACTCATGCCCAGCAGCAACCAGTACCACGTACCACAGTGCCGGGCATGGTGGCTCACACTTGTCATCCCAGCACTCGGGAGGCAGAGGCAGGAGGATTGCTGTGATGTGAGTTGGAGGCTGAGCTCAGGGCCAGCCTGAACCACAAAGCGAGACCCTGTCTCAAAAAAACCTTAAAAAAAACCAAAAAAACACACAGGAGAGGGTGCCGACGTTATGTGCAAACACTGTACCACTTTACAGAAGAGACCTGAACGTGTATGGGGGGGCCCCTGGTTACCAAAGGACAACTGGTAGACCAGGTGATGGCGCCTGAGCTGCAGGTGGGCCAGCTCACTGATACCAGCCTGGATCGCCAGGGCTTACATAACTGCAAATAGATTCCCAGAAAGCAGAGCGAATTGTTAACGCCTCAGGTGGCTCCCATCTTGAATGCTTTGCTGAACCAGGCAGGCCAGGCTTCTCAAACACTGGTGTGGGCTGCCTGGAGAGCTGGTTAAACATGCCTTCTGACCCACAGGGTCCATTTCTAAGGCTCCTTGGCACACAGAGTGTGGCTGTATCGCTGTCTTCCGGGAGATTGTTAGGAAGAATTTCAGGTCCCACCCACTGAATCAGAAGCTGGATCTTACCAAGAACCTCTGGAGAGACTTACACATATTCAAGGGCACGAACACAAGCAGGGAGTGGTCTGCTCCGTCACTTGTGATGGCAGCCTCCGTCCGCACATCTGCGGGTCACAGGCAGGGCAGGAGCTCATTTGGTGGGAGCGTGATGGAGGACAGAATCTTCTCCGAACTATTGCTGAGTGGGACCCTGCCATAACCCGCTCCCTTTGGCCAGGCGACAACGCTTCTGAACTGGGTGATACGAGTGATGTCGGACCTGGAGACGAATATTGTAGCGGTGGAAAGGGTCAAGGAATATTCGAAGACAGAGACGGAGGTGAGTCCTGGGATGAGTACAGGCTGGGGGTAACGAGGAACGGCTGAGGACACGCACCTGGCAGCTCACTAATTCTCACTAATTGAGACCAACTGTTTAGCTATCCATCCACCTGTCCACCCACTCGTCTGTCCGTCTGTCCATTCATCCATCTAGCGATCAATTCATCCATTCATCCACCCAAACAGCCAGCTATCAACTCACCCTTTCATCCTACCATTCCGCCCTCAGAGCACCAGCCAGAGGTTGACCGGAAGTGTAGACTGAGCCAGACAGCACCCCCAGCCCATTCCTTCTGCAGGAAGGGGAGCCCTGTGTGGCAGGCTCGGCAGTGGGCAGGAGCTGAGAGGTGCTGCACCCCAGAGGACGGATGGGGGGGGATCATGCTGCCGGGGTGAGCCGAGAGCAGGCTGAGATGAGAGTGACAGATGTGTTTTGACCAACTAGGAAAGATGGTAGCACAGAGCAGGGGAAGGTGGGCACTGTCGCAAAAGGGGCGAGGCTGGGCGAAGGGGCCAGTGGGGCCTTCTGCAACCCTTGGTGTGTGCTCTCACCTGGGGGAGCAGGTTTTCTCCACTGCCCCCTGCATGTCACCCCAGACCTGTACCATCTCTGAGCTCTCTGTGTCAAGCTCCCCTCATGCAGACCACCCCCCGCCACTTCCCCTCGCTCCAGCTCCGAGCTCCAACCCCTGCGTGGCCCGGGGACTCGGCCCTTGCAGGGATGGCCATGATATGGCTTTGCCTCTCCACATCTCCCCTGACTTCAGCTCCCTCCTGTCTGCCCTAGATTCTCTGCCCCATCGACACGAATGCACACAGCTCCCTGCCCCTCCTTTCTCCCATTCTGCCCACCTTCTTCCTACTGGCTCAGAGCAGCGGGCTGGAGGGAATCAGCGACCGCCGCTGGGCTCCTGCTTGCTTCCCCGGGAAGCTCATGTTCCCACTTTCAGAACAACCTCTTCCGAATGTCCTCTGTCCTCAGCCACATCTCCCTGCACTCAGCTGGCGACACTGCCTGACACTCGCCTGGAGAAACTGGGTTAGGAGACATGTGCTTCTGTAGTCTTCCTGCTCCTGGAGCCCTTCCTGCTTTCTCTGTGCTCACGCGTCAGTCACTCCAGCCCTCGGCCTCTTCCTGTGGCTGCTCAGGACTCCACGCCTCAGCCGAGCCCGATTCTGTCAGTCTTGCTCCCTCTGTTGGATAATCCCATCCATGTGCGAAAATGTTCCACCGCCAGGCCTCTGGGCTCGACTCGCGCCCAGGCCATCCCTGCCCCCTGCATCCTGCTGCCCCAGTTCCCCGCTCTCCTCTGCTGTGAACTTGTTTCAATCATCTTCCACCCGTGCTCCCCCAGCTGCCTCATTACCCGGCTCTCCCCCGCGCCCGCAGCTGCTGCCCGGCCCTCCGCCGCCTGCCCGCTGGCTGTCCGCCGCCCTCCGGCTGTCCTCCGCACGCAGCCTGCCTTCAGCTCCTGTTCCCCCTTCCAGAGCACAGCAGATCTTGTGACTCTGTGCAGCCTGGCAGCTTTGCACCTTGCTCAGGGGAAAGCCTTAGTCCTGGACATGGCCTGTGAGTCCCTTCTCCGTGGCCACCCCCGTCTCAGCCCGCTCTTTCTAATCCTTGTCTCTGTGTCATAAACACACCTCTGCGCCTTTGCACTTGCTGTCCTCAGGTCCAGTACCCAGCGCCTTGTCCTTCCTGGCAGGGCGTCCTGCAGGAAGCCCCTGACCAGCCCCGGCAGCCTGGCACTCGTTGCTCCTCACCTTGTACAGAGCTGTTTCTGTCTTCTCACACCTGGGCTACAGTGTAACCTTCTGGGGCAAGAACTTTGTCTCCTTGGGACACCTGTCCCAAGGCCTGGCGCCAAGTCCTGCTTAGTAACGCTACATGGATACAGGGAGCGAGGAGCTGCCAGGGAAGGTGGGGCATGCTGGGGGGGTGAGGGGGGGCCAGGGTGAGGGAGGGGACAGGGTGAGAAGTTTGGGGCAGCTCTCAGGAATAAAGTCAGAGAGATGGTGACGAGCCCTTGTAACCTAGCACTGTGAGAGGCTGAGGCAGGAAGATCATAAGTTCAAGTCCAGTTTAGGCAAGGTAGCTATTTGATGAGTGCTTATCTCAAAACAGAAAAGGGGCTGGGGCGATTGCTTAGGGTAAAGGCCCTGGGGTCAGTTCACAGCACAGGAAAAAGTCCGATCAGTCTGGGGATGTAGCTCAGTGGGGGAGCACTTGCCTAGCAAGTACAAGGCCCTGGGTTCGATCTCAGCACTACGAAGAACACAAGGACTCTGGGCACCACAGTGACGGTGACCAGGGGGCCTTGGCAGAGAGGTGTGGGAGGTGCCACTGTGCTAAGGCCGGTCCTCCTCTGCCAGGCCCCCTGGGTGGTGGAGGGCAGCCGCCCTCCTGAAGGCTGGCCGCAGCACGGGGAGGTGGAATTCCGGAACTATTCTGTGCGGTACCGGCCAGGCTTGGAGTTGGTGCTGAAGAACCTGAATCTTCGTGTGCACGGCGGTGAGAAGGTACCCATGCCTGGAGATGCCATCATGGCATCTAGGGGAGACCCGGAGATGCCCCTGTGCCCCCAGCTCTCCCTGACAGCCCTTCCCTGCTCCCACAGGTGGGCATCGTGGGTCGCACTGGGGCAGGCAAATCATCCATGACCCTGTGCCTGTTCCGGATTCTGGAGGCAGCAGAGGGTAACATCTTCATTGATGGCCTCAGCATAGCAGACATTGGCCTGCACGACCTTCGTTCTCAGCTGACCATCATCCCCCAGGTGCGCACCCGCTATGCTGGGCCGTGTGCGATGTCCCCAGGAAAAGAGGCACGTCTGTTTTGTAGCTTGAGGACCAAGCCAAGGACCCAGCCTTGGGGGCTGGTGGGGGCAGAACTCCAGAGAAGAGAGCTGGACCACCCAGGGCTGGGCCAGAGAATGGAAAGGAGCGGGGACCCTCCAGCCCTGTCCCTGAGCCCCTTCTGCTGCTCTCCTGCCCAGCAGGCTCAGGATTGCAGGGCCCTTTCTGGCTCCCCAGGGCCTTTCCTCTGCTGACTGGACACTTCCGAATGGGATTAGTGGCTCTGCCCCAGCGCTAGTTGAGGACTGAGTGGTTTCCAAAGCTAGGGTTTATCACTCTGCCACAGGCAATTTTCTCTCTCCTCGGCCCTGGCCTTCCTCCCGGAGGACCGAGGACGGAGTGGGGACACGGCCACCCTCAACCTGCTCTTTTTCCCGAGCTGCCTCTCTCAGGCCCTGTTGTATCTCCAGGACCCCATCCTGTTCTCAGGGACCCTGCGCATGAACCTGGACCCCTTCAGCCGGTACTCGGAGGAGGACATTTGGAGAGCCCTAGAGCTGTCCCACCTGCACACCTTTGTGAAGTCCCAGCCTGCAGGCCTCGACTTCCAGTGCGCCGAGGGTGGGGAGAATCTCAGGTAACAGCTCGGGGTAGACAGGTCAGGCCTGCGATGCTCCTAGGGACCCTGCGGGTGCTCGAAGGTCTGTTGTCAGGATGAGAGTCCAGGCTGCCTCCTCCCTTCCCCTCGTCACTTCCATCTCAGCTGGGCTGCACAGGGGCTTTTTGTTTTACTTTGGTTTATTTTTTAGACAAGGTCTCAATATGTAGTTCAGGCTGGCCTACAACTCACAGAGATCCTCCTGCCTCAGCCCCCTGAGTGCTGGAATTATAGGTATGGGCCACCATACCTGGCTGGGAGTCACTCTTACTGAGATCTTCGGGCCCGTGTTAGCTGCGTGACTGCTCTTCCCTGGTGCCAGGAAAGGACCTGGGCCTCACACACACGTGGCCAGCACATTCGACTCTGAGCGCCTCCCTGGCTGTGTGAGTTTGTGTGATTTTGAGCAGGTTGCTTAAGCTCTCAGTACTGCTCTAAAATCAGAATAATAACAACAGTCCACACCTCTTCACATTGCACGGCCCGACAGAAGCAGGATGGGAGCCAGATACATGTAATTACAATTTATTCTAATAGCCAGAAAGAGAGAGAGAGAGAGGACGAGGCAGCGGGTTTAGTGGCTCAGGCCTAGAGTCCCAGCTACTTGGAGGCCGAGTCAGGAGCATTGCTTCAAGACTGGCCCGGGCTACTAGTATGATCCTATCTCTTAAAAAAAAGGGAAGGAAGGAAAGCAGGGAAGATAGGTGAAATAAATTCTAAAATTATATCTTATCTAACACAGTGTATCTAAAATATTATTTCAGCACATCCTGACATCACAGCCCTTAGGGACGTTTTGCTCCTTTTTGTTAGAGTATGAAATCCTGTGTGTACCTTACATGTCCTCACAGTACCTCAGTACTGGCGAGCCTCATCCAGGTGCCCAGAGCCCCACGTGGCCACCGTGGAAGGCTTGGGATTGTTGTGGGAAATGAAAGGCTCTTGGCATGGATGCTTGGATGCACTCCTATGAGATGCCAGCTGTTCCTCTGCCTTTGCTGCTGCTTGTTTTCTTTCTTCCTGTGTGTGCGCGCGTGTGCGTGTGCGTGTGCGTGTGTGTGGTGTCTGCAGTTCTGGGGATCGAGGCCCTCACACAGGCTAGGCAAGCGCTGTATTGCTAAGCCACACCCCTGGCCCTTTATTGTCATTTTTCTATTTAGTTCCCGCTCACAGACCCTCCCCAGACCTCCAGAATCAAAACAAAGCACCTCACATTTGCTCTGCATTTAACGGTGTTCAGAATACTTGAGCCAGCCCAGTCTCCCCTCATTGTCACTGCCGTCCTGTGGCTCGGAAATAAGGCTCCATAGTAGGAAATTACGGCCCAAAGCCATTCTGGGAGCCAGACGCAGGGCGCCGGCTCAGGGAATGGGCTTTGTCCCAGGCCTTCCCAGCTGCCCCCAGCAGCCCTGCAGGACCAGCCGCCCCTTCTCTGGATTCAGTGGGACCAGCCGACTGTCTCCTGGTGCTCCCTCCTGTCTCTGTGCCCGAGCCCTTCCCCAGAGCGCCCCTGCAGCCCCCACACTTCAGGATGGGAGACAGGAGTCAGCTCCCTCCTCCGTCGCCCAGCCTCTGGCCGCTCTAAGTACAACCTGCATCTTGTGCCAGTCCCCCCATAAATCAGCCCGAGTCCTCTCTGGTGGCTCGTTCTGCTGCCAGAACCTTCATTAGTTGCAGGACGGGCAGTGGGGGGGCCTTCGCTGTGGCCGTGGTGACTCACCCACTGGGAAGGGCTGAGGGACTGTCCTTGGGTGTGGGGTATTGTGGCCTCTGTGGCTGGGAACACAGCCTGCTTTGTCTCCCGGTGCTGAGGTCTACGGCAGGAGCTTTGAGCTGTGCGTCTGCCCCTCTTGGTTCCCTGTAAACAAACAAGGGGAGTCTTCTGGCTGTCCCCCCTCCAGCCTCCTTGTCTTCCAAGTAGAGCCCTGGCCTACATTTCCCTGGGGAGGGCAGGGTTGCCTGAATGGTGTCACTTTAGGCTCAGCTAGACTGCATTTTGTAGTCTACATGAGAATTCCCAGGTAGAGCATTTGCCACATGTTCTCACTAGGGTGTGAGTGACTGACACACCAAAGGGGTGGTTAGTACTCACTAAGGAGTCATGGTAAGGAAAAAAGCACAGAAAGTGGAGGCTGGGGTGCCAAAAACAGACCAGAGATCTCGCAGTGCTGTTTAGCACTGGCTCCGTGTATCCCCCCAAAATCCCTCGTTATCCCTGAGGGGTACAAACCTCTGCGCTGGGTCCTAGGAGGGCTGGGCTATGGCAGAAGTAGTAGAGCTTGGCCAGAAAAGGGAAAGCTTAGCCGGAAAGCCAGTGTGGGGCTGAGGAGAAAAAGTGGTGAGAGGCGGGGGCCGGGTGGGGTGCCCGCCACAGCTTTCCGCTTTGCTTCCAGCGTGGGCCAGCGGCAGCTGGTATGCCTGGCCCGAGCCCTACTCCGCAAGAGCCGCGTCCTGGTTCTAGATGAGGCCACAGCTGCCGTCGACCTGGAGACCGACGACCTCATCCAGGCCACCATCCGCACCCAGTTTGAGTCCTGCACGGTGCTGACCATCGCCCACCGGCTCAACACGATCATGGACTACACCAGGTGGGTCAGGGCAGGCCTTGGGCTCCCTGAGATGTGATGAGGGGCAGCACGGAGGGGAGGGGACACGGGGCGTGTTCTAAGACACGAGGGACGTGGAGCTAGCGACGTGTGGGGCGGGGGCTCACTGGGGCCTCAGGAGTTCCCTGCATCCTGCTTCCTGTTAGTGAACGCGGGAGGGGACGGAGCCCCTGACTGGGGCTCACCATTGGCAAGCCCCTCACACAGGCACATCTGAGCCCCCGTGGGGCTCACCACAGGCAAGCCCCTCAGTCCTGCCCAGTGATGGTGACGGCTCCAGGTCATGGTGGGGAGGCAGCTCGGGATGGGAGAGGGCCGCCTGATCCCCATGTCGATGGCTGGACTCCAGTGATACCATTGGGAGCCGATGGCCTGTAGTGGGGCGGGGCTGAGTCTGTGACCTTGGGTGAGCCGCCAAGCCTCCCTGAGCATGTTTCACACGGAGCAGGATGGTCACCGGGACTCAATGAGACAACGTGCTTGGAACGTCCCTGCTCCCAGCGCCTGCAGGAACGCTCAGTGCACTAGTCTGCAGAGAAGGAGCAAGTGCTTTGCCTGAGGACGCTCTGGGGTCCTGTCCAGCCAGCAGGGTCTGGAGGCAGCATGCAGGCCTGGTGCTGCCCTGGGTCCCTTCCAGCCTCCATCTCTACTCTCATCTAGGACCCGCTGGGCAGAGAAGGGAGGGCTCATGGGAGTGCTGAGCCTGGGCCTGGAGCAGGGACAGGGCTGGGCAGGGAGGACTCTTCCCGGCAACCGTAGGGTAGGCGGCTCAGCCCCACCTTGAGGGTGAGAGTTCATTCATTGGGTAGAGCAGGCAGAGACTAGTCAGGAGTCACGCTGGGAACCTGGCTTAGAGGCCTCAGGGAGGGAGCAGGGGTCCGAGTGTGGGCCCCACGGGACAGCAGGACACTTTCTTCCCTGATGAAGCCAGCACCCGCCCAGGGTGAGCAAGGGGTCGAGCAGGGCGTTGGGGAAGGAGGGAGCTGAAAACTTGTGGACAAGGCTGCAGCACGTGCAGTGAAACCCCAGACATGAAGGGCTGCAGGGCGGGGGGGGGGGGGGGGAGGCCCAGCTGGTACACACCATGGGGACCTGCACGCCAGGAGCCGGGGAAGGCCCTGGAGGCCCGTGTGGGGGGCAGGCTCCCAGTTCCGGTTTGGCGGTGGCCAGGCGGCGCTACACAGACTCCTTCCCAGGCCAGTTTCTGGGAGCCAGACAGCAGCAGCTCTGCAGGCCAGGGAAGGCCTCGGCCCTCCCCCCACCCCCCGCCCGGGCAGTGCCAACTGTCGGCTCTGCACCAGGCACGCCCTGGCGTGGTGTGGGAGCCTAATGCCAGCCCCAGGCCTGACTGTGCGTGTGGGCGGGGTTCCACCTGCAGCCGCAGCCGGATCTGCAGCCCGAGCCCCAGATTCCAGCACTGGCCTTGCCAGTCAGTTTCCTGCCGTGTGCCTTTGTCCCTGGCACAAAGCAGATGCACGCACGGGCCGGCGCATAGCTCGCTGCAGTGTGGTGACCTGGGCGAGGGATGGGCTCATTAGGGAAGGTTTTGGAGCCCCGACCAGCAGAGATGAAAGGACCTTGTGTTTGAGCCCAGAAACAGCTTCATTGCCGGGAGAGCTCAGAGCAGGGCTAAAATACCTGGGCCTGCACACACAGGCGCACGGCGGGTGGGGCCTGATGGCACAGGCAGGCCGGTGTGTCAGCACGTGGGCAGGTGGGCCTGGGCCCAGGAGGACCTCATCCTTTCTCGCCTTATCCACCCAGGGTCTTGGTCCTGGACAGAGGCGTAGTAGCTGAATTTGATTCTCCGAACAACCTCATCGCGGCTCAAGGCATCTTCTATGGGATGGCCAGGGACGCGGGACTTGCCTGAAATGTACTCCTGGGACTTCCTTCCGGTCTTTCCTGGAAGGGAATAACACCATGCGCCCACAGAATGGACTGTGCCTCTGGAAGGAGCCTCAAAATAGAAAGACGTGAGGAAGAAATGCCCCCAGGCCCAGCCCGTACCCCAGTCTCCTGGTTCCCGGTCTGGCGTCACGCCACACTTCACTGTTTTTGAGAAATCATTCCATGGGGTGACCTCTCTCCTGCTTCTCATTTTCCTTATTTTCTAAAGTGTTTTTAATAAAGCTTTTCCCACCTGGAACAGGAGACTGCCAGGTCAGGCTGTCCTGAGAGCCGAGTCTTGTACTCTGGGTGCTGTGTGCGTGCGTCTGAAACAGCACGGAGGGAATTAAACCTGGTGGTCAGCTGCACACACACCCCGCACCCGACCTCAGCTTCCTTTGCTTGTTCATGGAGTTCAGGGACTGTGGCCTGCGGAGGAAGAATGAGTAGAGAAGGGCTTTATCCCCAGCTGTGTGGCTGTGGTTACATGAATCGTCTGAACCCAGTGCTTTCGGCTGAAGGTATAGCCTTCACAACCAAAATCCCCTAGGTAATGGCCAGCCTGTCCGGCTCTGCTGTGCAGATACCGTGAAAAGGTGAGAAATAAAGGCCCTGAAATCTGACCTGCGGCCTCTGGGGAAGCCACCATCACATCCTACTTGGCCAGGCTGGCCTTAGCCCAGGGTTGTCTCTCTGAGCAAGGCGTGGCCTTTTCCTTCCTGACTCCCCTGGTCCTTGCTTCCCTTACCGTTAGGTTACAGATACGTCCTATAACTGGAAGCCTCAGATCACTCTTCGGTCCACAGAGAAGCCCAGAGCCATCTCCATCAGGCCTTCCCTCCCCCATGCACTAGAGAAGGGGGTGGTTATTACGTTTGGTTGGATCCTTTTTTTTGGTTTGGTTTGGTTGCAGTATTAGGGACTGAACCCAGGGTCTCAGCCTGGGCTAAGGTCCTCAGTCTCCAACTCAGTCAACCAACTGGTTGGTCTCCAGCCAGAAGTCCTCCTGGTTCAGCATCTCAGAGGGCTGGAGTTACCATGCCCAGTTTAAATTTGATTTTCCAGCAAGCTGAGTTTATTCAGTTTCTGCAGGTCAGGGTCCAGCTGGTAACAGCCCTTCTATTTGGAATAGAGCATTCTCCGTCACTGTGCCCCCACGCTGGTCACCCCCATTTCCTACACCGCTGTCCCTGGTCTGGGGTGTCCGTTGCGTGGTGGGCACGGGTTGTCTCCCTCCCTCCCCTCTAACCGGTCTGGAGCGGACGGGGAGCCGCCCCTTTGATCTGGTTTCTCCGTGCTCTGAGTCGGCCTGCACTACACAAGGCCGTTTGTTAAAGGTTAATCACATTTTTTTGGCAGCCTGCTTCTGCCCGGAATGTTTATGGGTCTATGGAAGGCGACTTCCATCCTTGTGATAAAGCAAGTCTGAAAGCACAAATGCCCAAATTATTCCGACTCTCCTTGGTGCTAAGAAAAGGTCTCTGCTCCGCTCTGATTTATTAGGCCAATTTAGTGTGACGTCTGCTCCGTGAGGCCGAGCTGGCCTGCCCCACAGGACAGCAGACCACTCGGCGCTGCTGTCTGTGAAGGGTCTGAGGTGTGAGGCCGCATTTCCACTCCGGTCTGGGGCTCGCCTCGGCACTCACCGAAACCCTGACGGATGCTGACAACCCGAAGGAAGAGGTGCAGTTGTCAAGGCAATAGGGTAATTAGGAAATGTGGTTAACAGGGAGTGACCTCCAGAGCTGGCTCAGCTGCTCCAGGAAAACAGGCGACCACTGGGGCCTGGGAGGAAAAACACCAGAGCTATCCCCAGGTGCCACTGACAGGGCACGAGTGCCACCCCAGCGAGGGGCAGGATGCCAGGGTGGGGTCAGCCTGCAGTTGTCCCTCTGGGCCCAGATCTCTGGACTGTGCACCATCTAAACTCCTGTGATGAGAAGGATAAAGCTGTCTCGGAGGCCAACTGAAGCAAAATGGGCTGGGCCCGTTAATATTTAACTTTAATGATACCTGCTATGTTTGAAGAGTTAGCAATGTACAGAGAATCTCCTAAGAACGTTTACAGGCAGCGTGAACACATGCTCTAAGTATGTGGTGGGGAGGGGCGGGCTCAGCTAAAGCTAACGAAAGATGGCTAGAAATTACACAAAGCGTATAAAAATATTCCTCTGACTGCATAGATTAAGACTTTCAACTTACCTCCCGGCTGCTGGGCGGTCTCTCTCTGCTGCCGGCCTGAGGCAGGACCGAGGCAGGTGGCACAGCCGGGGACACCAGCCCTTCCCATCTGGGGACCCCTGTGGGCCTCCACCCAGCCAGCGCCCTCCACTGCTCTTCAGCCGCTGAGAAATCCAGGCCGTTCAAAGAGTGGAACCTCAGTCAGTCAGACGTGAATAATACTGAATTTATTTCTTCTAGGACAGAATCACACTTCATCGTATTAGTAAATCGTGACTTTTGTCAAAGGGGAAAAAAAAAAGGTCAGTATGTCTAGATAAAAGTAGTTTGTGACGGGATGGAACACAAGAGAGGGTTCTTCAAAGCACTTAAGAGGAGGGGGTGACGAGCGACCTTCGCTCCATGACGCACTGGAGAGGGCGGGGGTGTTGCCAGCAGGGGGTGGCAAGACCCAAGTCACCAAGTGACTCACGCAGCGGCCTGGAAGAGCTGCTCCGCCTCACGGCGGTGCTCAGGCGGCAGCAGAGGCCGCTGTCGTAGCACAGCAGTCTCCATAACGTGTTCTCGCTAACTGCAGTGTTCTAATAAAATTAACAGGAGGTTCAGTTTCTTTGGAAACTATAGGCACTATGGGGAGAGAGCTTCTTAAGACACGGGGCTGCCCCTCGCCGACATCTGTCCAGGCTCCTAGCTCTAAGGCTCAGCTGTTGGTTTCAGCAAGACACTGGCTTCTCTTGTAACGTGAGTGACACTGAAGGAAGGGAAAAGAATCCTCGAACGCATTCCTGAAAAAAACTGATGCCCTGCTTAAGAGCGTGACGGGGCTGTTCCGCCTCTGTCTAGGTCTGGTAGACTTCCAACTCGCTTTGCCGAGTGCACTAGTGGTGGAAGTTGGACGAGTCCCTAAGATCAAACAATTGGTTTACAAAAGCAACAGATTTCAGAGTTGTGTAAAAATCCTAATAATTTCAAAATAACCTTTATCTTTGATACAAAAATAAAGATGCTAACTCCTTTAGCTCAGTTTCCCACAATAACCTTTAAAATAGCAACAGACTCAGGCTCAAAAACTGCTTTTCACTTCCAGTGGAAGATGAGAGTGGGGAGTGGGACTGGCGATGTTTGTGCTCTTCCGACGGTGCAGGAAACGCCTCAGTGACAGGCGGCGGCTCCTCTAGAAAGCGTCAGAGCGCCCTCTAGTGACGGTGGCGGGAGATGGCGCGGCAACGACGGGGCAGAAGCAGGCTGAGGGGCACGGAGGGAAAGGGGGAGCGGAAGCTCTTTTGGTTAACAGCCTATTTACAATGAGGAACTGTATTCTTAAATACTTTAACCTGAGTAACATTTATAAATACGTGATAGGACACCTCACAGCCACAAGTCATACTCATCCTTCCGGCTGGCGCCTGTGCTCTCCCCAACCTTCCCGCCGAGGGGTTGGGTCACTTTTCAGAGCGTCGTGAGCCTGTGGTGCGAGGCACAAAGGCGGTGAACCCACCCTGCAGGCCGCCCCACCCATGGCTGGGACAGGCTCTGCTCTCCGCAGCTGCGCATCTTCTTTCCTTCCTCCCCAGGCTTGGGCAGCCTCTGCAGACCACCTCCCAGCTCAGGCTCATGCGACAGGTTTGTTGTGCACCGAGAGGCGTGGAAGCGTGGCACCACTGCTGGGCTGAGGTTAGCTTCCGCCTTGGCAGAATGGTGTTAGTGGACACTATGCAATGGCACCAGGGGCCCTCACGGGCATCCGAGGCTTTGGATCAATGGCTTGTCCTTCGCCCAGAGATGACACGCACGGTCGCGACACTCGGTGTAAAAGTCCCAGCTGCTAATGTTAGTATGTCAGCTTGGAAGCTCTCCTGTTGTAGCAAGGCCTTTCAGTCAGGGTGGAGGCAGCATTTCTCAACAGAAAATTATTTTCACTTATCATGAGAACCAGTTCCAGCTCCTGGAAATCCTGGAGTCGAGCAACATCTTTGTCCTGCAACAGAACAGGTGAGCAGGTTAAGAACTTCGTGTCTGCACCCCCTCAAGGGGCTGCATCGAGACGGCCTGTCGGCTCGCCTCACAATCTCCAGGAAAACCAAGCCCTGTGGCAGGAAGTCCTGAGTGAGCCCGGCCTGAGCTGGGCTGAGTTGGTTGGAGCCTGAACTGCGGCTGTGGCGTGAGGAGCAAGGCCCGAAGGCACAGGCAGCCAACGGGTGGGCTTCGGTCAGGGTCCCCAGAGCCCGAGCCTGCTGCTCCAGATGGGAGAGCCACACGTGCCCCATGTCTAACCTCGAAGGTGACTTGAGTTTCATCTTGTAAAACACAAGCACATTAGTGGTGCAGAGCAAACCCTGCAAGTCACCAAGAAAGCAGTGTGCACAGGTCCGTGGTAGAGGTAATTCTGCCTTCTCTGCGGTACCGCACAACTTTCTAAACTATGTTCGTGTCTGGGACTCGCAGGGAAGCACCTGCAAACCCCTGTGCGCCTCTTCTGTTCTTTTCTCATTTCTCCAACTGTGACTCACAGCCCTGAGGCCAGGAGTCCTCTCAGTGCGAGGGCAGCCCTTGAATGTCGCCCGTCCTTACCTTCCTCAGCAGAGTGTTGGGGAGCTTCCTGATCTTTTCCACCTGGTCCGGACTGACTCCCAGCTCACAGCAGCTCACTCTGAGCAGCTCTTGGTAAGTGAGCTCCTGTCGGTCCAGCTCAATTTCAATGAAATCATTTTCGCGAAGGGACGGGTTCTGAATCCTCACCTTCAGTACCAGCTCTAGGAAGGAGCAGAAATGCTAATGAGCAGAAAGGAATGGCACAGCCCAGTGCCCCTTAATCACGCCAGGGCCAAAGATGGGCAAGGTCTGCTAAGCCCCTGTCCCAACTGTAGGGGGAAAGGTAGCTGTTTAGCAGTTTCCTGGGACTACCAGTTAAGCAGAACTTCTGCAGACCTGCCGTTGCAGAGCTCCTGAGTTTCCTTATCACCAGTTCACAGGATGTTCCCCAGACATCTTAAGTTTTGTGTTACTGAATCTCGCAGACAGATTGGTAAACACTGGGATAGGAATCAGTAAGAACTTGGAAGCCCATCCCAGGAAATGCTCCAGCCCACCTCTTCTGTTTTTACCCCTATGTGCTGCTACTTTGTATTGACTCCATAATAAAAGAGCTGTTGGAAGACAGCTGGTGGTTCCGTCCTCTGAGGCTGTTCTTCCTGCTGGGTCTCATCCCTGAGTGCCTCCTTTCCTTCTGCAGCCCGGACATACATCATACATTGGATGTACACCCAACTCTCAGCGGCAGTTCCCTGAGCTGTCTCCCCCGATCTATGGCTGCGGCTCCCCAAGCTGAAGGGGACAGGGAACCAACCGTCCCAGTGTGTGGAGGGTCATTTGCGTCTGCCCTTCGAAGGGCAGAAGACTTCAAAGGTGGGCTGCGGTGTGCTCCATGGCGTGTGTTTGGAATGGGAGCCACCAGGACAAGCTCTGATTTCTGATGTTCTTCCAGTGATACCAACAAGCGGATACAGGAATACTGCACACATGCATGTATGAGTTATGTTTATCTGTTTGTTTTTTATGACACTGAGGAATGAACCCAGGGCCTTTGCCTTGAGCTACATCAGCACATCTTTTTCCACTATTTTATTCTGAGACAGGGTCTCGGTTGCCCAGGCTGGGCTCCAAACTGCACCCTCAGGTTCTCAGCGCTGGGAGTACAGGTGTACGCCACCACACCCAGCTTTTCCGTCTTCCCTGTCACAGTCCTCTGTGTAAGCGTGGAAAAAAGGACATACCTATAGGAATAAGGACACCCTGTGCCCAATATCCATTTCCAACACTATTGTCCACCAAAAAGAGCCGGTGCTGCTTAGAGCAACAGCTGATTCCAGGCCGGGGAGTTACACTGTGAGACTGGAACATCCTGTCAACTAGAAAGTGAGCACTCCGGGGATGACGGGGACAGTGCGAGGGGCGAAGACTAGCTTGGAGGGGCTCCCACTGGCTGCAGCAGGGAGGATCTGAACATCAAAGGTCCCAGAGAAGCAGACTGACCCCGGTGAATGTCAGAATCCACGCGCCTCCACGGATGTAAACGGGGGAGGGAGCCTTGCTTGCAGTGAGACACCAAGTGAGTGCCAGGTCGTACTCTACAGAATAACTGGCCTGGGCTCTTAAAAATACCGAGGTGGTAAGGACAGCGGTAGGAGGGAGACTGCTCCAGACTGAAGGAGACAATCAACTTCCTAACTAAAGGCGGTGGCGATCCTGGGCCAGAAGCAGGGCGGGGTGGGAGAACACCTGCAGTCTCAGCACTAGGAGGCTGAGGCAGGAGGCTCTTGCTATCTAGCTTGGGCTAGCCTTGAACTCAGCATATCTCCTAGGCTGCCCTTAAACTTCATCTTTCGTCCTTCAATGTTCAAAGTACTGGAATTTACAACAGAGTTACATTTTTTAAGAGTGTGTGTGTACTCGGACTTGAACCCAGGCCCTCACATTGAGCCATGTTCCTGACCCTTTTTAAAAATTTTACTTTGAAATTGGCTCTCTAAATTGCCCAGGCTAGGCATTCTCCCGCCTCAGCCTCCTGGGTAGCTGAGACTGTGGGCGCATACCACCACACCTGACCCACTTCCTAAATATGATCACTGCACTGAAGTTATATAAAAGAATACCCTTGTTTCTAGAAAAGCCACAAAAGGAACAATACTTCAGTGTTTCAGGGTAGAAGGGCAAAAGGTAAACACTGGCTAATCTGAGTAAAAGGAGTTTCTTCTACAGGCCTAGCAACTGTCCTCAAAGTTTCTGATTACGCATCCAACAGATGAGCAGACCTCAGCGCCCCAGCCCCAGCCCCAGCCCCCCTCAGCAGAGACCATCTGCTGACCAGGCCACACCTTGCATGTTAAATGGAAATGCTCCGGTGAAGAAAAATGGCTGGAAGGCTGGCGCTGGTCCCGCAAATGTCCCGTTTTGAGGCTCCAGAGACACGGGTGGCTTGGACGGGACAGAGGAGAAGAGGGAGCGGCTCTGACTCACAGGCGGCTGACAAACGGGCCCCGGTTTTGTGCTTTCTGGTGTTCGGAGGATGGCAGAAGGGGCAGACACGTCGCCATTCTGCACCAGTGCCAAGGAAGTGTGATCCCTCGGGAAGGGCCCTCGCAGGGGGGGCTCCCCTGGAGGCAGCAGCGGAGGCGAGCTGTGCTCAGGGGGTGAGGCCGGAGGGGTGGAGGGGCCCCCGTTCTGCAGCGAGGCTGACTCCTCTGCTGCAGGGGTGTAGATGAAGGGGAAGGGGGGGTTGGCCAAGTAGTTGGGGACAAAGGGCAGCTCCAACTCCTTCTGCGGGACGAGGTCGTCGGCGTCCTCCTCCTCTTCCACTTAAAGAGAAGAAAACAGCCCTTTAAAAGTTACCCCCCCAATCATCTTTTAGAAGCTGTGTCCTTTAGCAGGCGACAAATATTTTGCTCAGTGTTTATTGGCTTTTCAGGGAAAGAACACTGGTAGGTTGCTATAAACTACTTTTATCATTCTCTTCACCTGCACCTAACCAAAACCAAACAGGGACCTCATGCTTCAGACCTCCCTGTCGGCGCGATGGGTAGCTTTGAGGGATATGCCAGTCCCTTGCCTGGCATCAAGACCACAAGTCTGGGGCCGGGGAGTTAGCTCAGTGGTTCTGGCGCCTGTCTTGCAAGCGCAAGGACCCAGGTTCGATTCCCCGGTAGCCACATAACAATACTGGGTGTGGAGACTCACACCCAGCAGCAACCAGTACCACATACCACAGTGCCGGGCGTGGTGGCTCACGCCTGTAATCCCAGCACTCGGGAGGCAGAGGCAGGAGGATTGTGATGTGAGTTTGAGGCTGAGCTCGGGGCCAGCCTGAACCACAAAAGCGAGACCCTGTCTCAAAAAACCTAAAAAAAAAAGACCACAAGTCTCCAGCTAGTCTGGCAAAATCCACTGCCCCCCAAACACAGACTCACCCCCCATGATCTTCCTGATCTCTCTCCGCGATGTCAGCTGCACCGGCATCTCCCCTTTCGTGGTCAGGATCTCCCTGTCGGCTCCCGACTTGAGCAGGTAGGAGACCACCTGACCGTGGTTGCGTTTGCAGGCCCAGTGTAGACAGGTCCTGCCCACAGGAAGGAGACAAGGGCAGGCGGTTTGAGATGTCAGGTTCTACCCATCAGCACACAGGTATATGGGAGCTGGTTTAGCTAGAAACCAACTGGCAGTCTCAACTTTGATTTTACAGAGCAAGTAGTCAAAATACTTACTATGCTTAAAACTTATTCTTGGGCCAGGGGTTTAGCTCAGTGGTTTTGGCGCCTGTCTTGCAAGCACAAGGACCCAGGTTTGATCCCCGGTAACCACATACAACACGGGGCGTGGAGACTCATACCCAGCAGCAACCAGTACCACATACCACAGTGCCGGGCGTGGTGGCTCACGCCTGTCATCCCAGCACTCGGGAGGCAGAGGCAGGAGGATTGCTGTGATGTGAGTTGGAGGCTGAGCTCAGGGCCAGCCTGCACTACAAAGTGAGACCCTATCTCAAAAAACCTAAAAAAAAAAAAAAAAAAATTAAGTTTCCTTTCTGGGCCTAGACATGTAGATAACCGGTGGAGCCCTTGCCTGGCAAACGGGGTCCTGGGCTCGATCTCCAGCATTAAAAAAAAAAAACAAAAAAATCTTAATCCTTGGGGAAAACTAAACTGTCCCAGGAGCTTTCGTGTCAGCGGTTTCCAGTGACACTCAGGGTGCCATTCGTTGGACTCTCAGTCTCCTCCAGACATCACGGAAGGCTGGAGGTGTGGCCGGCCGGGAACAACTGCACTGATGCGCAGCGAGACTCCGCATTCTTATGGTCACCGCTGGATAGTCTGGGAGCCTCTGGGGTGTATCTCTGAGGAAATCACTACCCGTGTGAAGAAAATGAGTCTTGTCACCATGCCTGTAATCCCAGCACTCAGGAGGCAGAGGCAGGAGGATTGCTGAGTTTGAGGCTGAGTTCAGGGCCAGCTTAAACCACAAAGCAATACCCTATCTCAAAATACTTAAAAAAAGAAAGAAAGAGAGTCTTTTCCTGTTGCTGTTACAACAGTGATGGGGATGAGGCCAGGGCCCCAGGCAGGCGTGGTCTGCTCAGCTGTACACCCAGCCAGAAATCGGTCCAGGCACTAAACTACAAGCTCCAGAAAGACAAGAAAGCATCTGTCTGGCATGTATGGCGCTTCATTCTTATTAGCGGGTGACGGATTCTGCTTATCCAAAATATCCTTGATCCTGGGCAGACTGCAGCCCACTGTGTTTCTATGTGGATATCTGTGGCAGAGGCTTGAGAAGAGAATGATGGTTATAAGTGAGCATTCAGAAAAGAACAGGGCATGATGAGAAAAATACGGTTCCTTCTGGACGTAAGCGCCCCACTTGCGCGTAGTATTATCACTCATCTGCGACAAGTGAGAAAGTGAAGGGGGGGTCCACTGCAAGTGCATCATAGCGACTCCAGGACACACCGGCTGGCGAGACTGTCACCGCAACAAGTGGGGGGAAGTCGATGCAGCACAGTCATCGCTTGCAGCCCCGCACGGCTTGGGAGCCATAACTCGGTCATGGCAGCCCAGGAGGGTTTCCGGCTCTTCGCTGTTGCTTCTGAGAGCTGTGGCGGCAGTTTGCGATGCTGGGTGCTCTGTCCCAAAGTCAGGGTCTCAGCCTGGGCACACGAGCAATGCTGGGGAGCGTTTCAGACTAGGGGCCCTGGCATCACTCATCGCTGCTGAGATGGTCGTTCTGGAAAGTCAAGAACTGAAAGCAGCGGGCCCCCTGCTTTGCTGAACAAGTGTCTTTAGAAGTGCTACAGAAGTACCTGCCACTCCCACTGCATTGCTTAAGACGAACACGGGAGTAACGTCAACCCAGATATAATGCTTTAAACCTCTCTACATTAGCTCATTAGATCTGCAAACTCTCCCACCAGCAGTCAGGGAGGTAGGGTACATCTCTAATCCCAGCTACTTGGGAGGCTGAGGCAGGAGAGCCACTTGACCCCAGGACTTCAAGCCAGCCTGGGCAACATGGGGATACTCCTGTGTCAAAAAAGAAAATGAAAGTTCAATGAGGTAAGCACTATCACAACATTCCCCTCTTTTACAGAGGAGGAAACTGAGAAAGCCAGCCATGCTAGGCAGCAGCTAGTGTAGTAGGGACAGTAATTAGAGATTAAAGAATAAAAGGGCTGGGGAGGCACTCTGTGCCATTTTAATGACGGCTGAGGAAAGGGCTCACCACGAAGAGGACATTTCAGATCTGAAGGAAGACAGCAAACCATGTGGATTCGGGAGGAAAGCACTTTGGGTAGAGTGTTTAAGGTAAATCAGGTAATATGCTAAGGACATTTTCGTAAAAATATTATCTCATTTAAGTATCACAAATCCTATGAATTGGCTATTTTTTTTTTTTTTATGGTTTTTTGAGACAGGGTCTCGCTTTGTGGTTCAGGCTGGCTCTGAGCTCAGCCTCAAACTCACATCACAGCAATCCTCCTGCCTCTGCCTCCCGAGTGCTGGGATGACAGGCGTGAGCCACCACGCCCGTGGTACTGATGGCTGCTGGGGAGAGTCTCCACGCCCAGTATTGTTATGTGGTTACTGGGGATCGAACCCAGGTCCTTGCTGAGCTATATCCCCGGCCCCGAATTGGCTATTTTTTTAAACTATTTTTTTGAGAGAGGGTCTTGCTTTGTAGTTCAGGCTGGCAGCAAACTCAGCATGTAGCCCAGATGAGCCTCAAACTCACAGCAATCCTCCTGCCTCTGCCTCCCGAGTGCCGGAATTACAGGCATGAGCCACTACGTCCAGCACTGTGGTACATGGTTACTGGGGATCAAACTCAGGATCTTGCGGTTGCTGGGCAGATGCCAGAACCACAGAGCTAAATCCCCAGCTCTTTTTTTAACTTTTTATTTTTAAGTTTCTTGAGATGGGGTCTTGTTATGTAATTCAGACCAGCCTTGGACTCACTATGTAGCCCAGGCTGGCCTTGAACTCTGATCGGTTCTCCTGCCTCACCAGACCACATGCTGAGATTATAGGTACCTGTATGTGCCACCACACATAGCTAATTACTTGCATTTTAATAATGATGTAGAATTACTCAATTTTAAATTCATTAATTTAGGAGCATTTTAAAGATTGAGGAACTTTCAGGGCCTGAGGTCCTTCATCTGTACAATGGAGAAAAACCACAAGAGCTATGCCTTAAGTAGCTGGGAAGGAGACAGTATTTTGAAAGGCTCAGAACCGCATCTAGCTACAGAGCATGGTCAGTAGAGGCTAGCTATTTGTGTTATCCCTCATCTTATAAATGCTCAGGACCCCCTTCTGCACTGGAGCATGAAGTGACTCAGACAGGGTCACAGCCAGGTAGTGAGAAGGACCTGCGGGGAAGCCCAGGTCGAATCAACAGTACAACACTGCCCCCTGGTGCTGAAACTAGTACAGCGCTGTGTTCTGAAAGGGTACACAACTGCAACTTTGCAAACAGTTTTAAGCAAACACGACAGGAGGTCTGTACCTTTAGCTCCTTGGCTTTCAAAACAGCTATCCAGGATTTTTTATTTGGGGGAGTAAAATATACAGAGAGAGAAAGAGAGAGAGAGGAGAGGGAGAGACAGATTTCTTATTTAGTTAGGAAGGACCCCAATACGTGGGCAGACAGACACCTCAAACTTACACTGAAATTCCCTATTGAAAATTATAATAAGCACAAAGCAACTCTCTAAGATAAGCAAATTAGTTTTCCCTCAACAGGCAGTTGTAGGGAGCAGCAAATCATAGTTGTAATAAGAAAGCAGAGAGGCAGAAGAAAGATGCAAGTGGTGGGTTTGCTTTTCTTTTTTACTCCCAGCTTTGGCTAAACAGATGGTGGGAGTGCCGGGTGTGCTGCAGCACAGCTGTAATCCCAAGACTTGGGAGGCTGAGACAGGAGGGTCCCTGGGAGTTCAACGTCAGCCTGCAGTATATACTCATTTCAAGGCCAACCTGAACTACAAAGCAGTCCCTGATTTAAAAAAAAAAAAAATCCTAGGAGTGTCTTAAAATACCTGTTTCCAAGGTTGCTTCTTCTTGTAACTCTGCACAAAGACCTATGGCAAAATAACCAGAATCCCCACTAGCGCAGAGTGGCAACAGCACCGTTCAGGTGCAGGCAGCAAACGGGGGCAGGAACAGAGGGGACGGGGGAACTGGGCACTGCCCCGGGTTACCCCGGCGCCCGGGATTTGTGTAGGACGCGCCTTGCTGACGGTTGATGGGCGTGGGGGCGGCGCTGGGCCCGCTGCCGTCCAGCGCCCGGGAACCTGGCCGTGAACCCGGGCCTCCCCCGCTCCTCGCTTACCAGCCGTTGACCTCATTTTGGGAGTTGACATCCACGCCACTCTCCACCAGCTTCTGCACCTCGCGGATGTCCCCCAGGGCCGCGGCCTCGCGCAGCCGCTCCTGCTGCTCCCTCTGCTCCAGAAGCGCGCTCATCTTTCCGGGCCTCGGCCTCGGCCCGGCCCGGCCGCCCAGCCCCCGGGCTGTCAGCGCCCTCGCCTTCTCGGCGGCCCGCTCCTGGCCATGGGGAGAGAGCGCGGGGCGCCCCGCTCCGCTCGAGCCCGGCCCGGGGCCTGCGCTGCCGCCCGCCTTCCGCCCGAGGCTCCCCGCGGCTCGCAGCCCGCAGGCCCGGGCCTGTTTCCCGGTCCCGCCTCCGGACGCCGGCTGCGGGGGACCCTCTTCAGTGTGGCACCCGTGACCCGGATTTCTTCCGTTCCGACCCCGGCGCCGCCGCGGGGGGCCGTGTTTATGTAACTTCGGCACAGTATCAGCCACGGTGATTCATGGGCTATTTTTAGACCTCCCACCCGCAGCTCACAGGGAGGACAGTCTCTCGAAAAGAGAGAGAAAGCATATTGGAGCGCCAGAAAAGCCTTATCCTCTGGCGCAGGCTGTTTACCAGGCACCAAAGATAATTGGTGCGTTGTTTTTTTCCAGTTTGGGCTGGCTCGTTTTCCAGCACAGCAGGAGTGGGAAATGAGCTGAGCATGACCCGACTGTAAAGTGTCCATTATTGCAGATATAGATTACACTGTTTTCTCTCTCCTTTTTTTTTTTGCCAGTGCTTGAGACTATTCTGTTAGATTATTTCCTGCAATTTGTTTTAGGTAAGCATTTTTTTTCTACATTGGCTTTCAGGAAAAAAAAATTATTTTTTTACGGTTTATAAGCTTTTATTTATCACTAACTATAAACCATAATTACACTTTATAAAGGTCACAGTAGGAACAAAGAAAGAATAGCGAAGAGGCTTTGGAGCCTTGGCCCGGATTTCAGGCATCAGGATAGTCCTGTGATGTTTATTATATATTAGCAGATCCTGGCCTAATCTATCTAATGAGGATGAGAGTCCCGCTTGGTTCTGCTTTACTACCCAGTGAGAGAGAAAGAAAATATTGTTCTGCTGGACCCAGGTGCCTTGGAGGGATTCCCCCAAGGTGGCACAGGCTGGAACTTGGCAGACAGGAAGAGAGGACTGAGGAAATACTCTTGGGGAGCCAGCGAGGAAGGTGGAGTGAAGAGAGATGAAGTAAAATGTGATGAATTTAGGAGCGCAATCTTCATTTCCCTCTTTCCGGGATGGCAGGGTCTGCGCAGCAAGCATTTTGCTTGCTACTGTTGCAAACAATGTCTGTGTATTATGCTACCGTAATTCACATAGTACACGTGGTACCCCCAGCTGGTGAAGAATATAAAATGACTAAACCCTTAAATTGACACCCGTGGCAAATCGAAATTCTGCTTAAGCTTTTTTTGTTTTTTGGGTTTTTTTGAGACAATCTCCTTTTGTAGTTCAGGCTGACCCTGAACTCACTATGTATCCCAGGCTAGCCTCGAACTCACAGCAATCCTCCTGCCCCTGCCTCCCAGAGTGCAGGGAATACAGGCATGAGCCACCATGGTATTGTGGTATGTGGTACCAGGACCTTGCTCTTGCTAGGCAGGCGCCGGAACCCCTGAGCTAAATCTTTGGCCCCTCCACTGCAACTTTCTATTTGTTAATCCTCAGATTTTTTTTTTTTTTTTTTTTTTAGGTTTTTTGAGACAGGATCTCTCTTTGTGGTTCAGGCTGGCCCTCAGCTCAGCCTCCAACTCACATCACAATCCTCCTGCCTCTGCCTCCCGAGTGCTGGGATTACAGGCGTGAGCCGCCACGCCCGGCACTGTGGTATGTGGTACTGGTTGCTGCTGGGGTGAGTCTCCACACCCAGTATTGTTATGTGGTTACCGGGGAATCGAACCCGGGTCCTTGCGCTTGCAAGACAGGCGCCGGAACTACTGAGCTAACTCCCCGGCCCCCTTAATCCTCAGATTTAAAAAAAAAAAAAAGTTCAGCCAGAGGTGGTAGTTCACACCTGTAATTTTAGCACTTGGGAGGCAGAGGCAGAAGGATTGCCTTGAGTTCAAGGTTAGCCTGGGCTATATAGTGAGTTCAGGGCCAGTTTGAGGTACAAAGTGAGACCCTGTCTCAAAAAACCAAAAAGAAAGAAAAAAGTTCAGGTTTAGGCATGTAGTTCAGTGGTAAAGCCATTCTTCTTCATATGCATAATCTCTAGTACAAAAACAAAATCAAAATTCTAAAAAAATACCCTCTGATTCTTGCTGTAACTGAATGCAACTTGGCGTCTATTCATTTTTCTCCACTTTGTCATGTCTCCAAAGAATCACTTCATCACTGGCTGTCAGCCGGGCCTGTTGGTTAGCACTGTGCGGGTCACTGAGAACGCTACTATGAACAGAGTCCCTGATTTGGGAAAGCGTGTACAAGGCAGACAGGTTTTGCAGGGGAAGTCTATAGCATAGAACTCAGCGGATGTGGGCATCAGAGGGAACCGGGCTGCTTGGGTTTCTATGCCCGCTCTGCCACTCATACAGTCTTGGGTGAGTTACTCAGCCTTCCCACACCTAAGACACAGGGATGAGACTCAGAGGTCTACTTTGTGGCGTTGTCGTGTGGACTGAGTGAGTGGACCATAGGATTGTCGCAGCAAGCTGGTTTCCAGAAATGATACCTGGATTTTTGTCTGATTAGATAGTGGTGCTGTTTACTGAGATTTGGACAAAGGCTGAGAGAACCTTTATAAGATCTGTTTATAAGCTCACTTTCGAATCTGTTGATTTAAACTATCTTGAGCTGCTAAGCACATGATTCAACCACAGAGCTACGCTTCTAGCCCTTGAGCCTTTAATTCCTAGCACTGTCTGCTTCTATCAAGTCATTGCTGGGATGTGAACTTAGTGCTGTTCCATTTATCTATCACAAAAGTCCGTAAAGTAGGACCATCATTATTAGCAGAGAGGTCAGGTGTTCACCGCTACAGTTTAGTGATGACAAAGGCTTCCAGTGGGATTTCAACCCCAGAGCACGTTTTCTGCTTGCTTTGGTTTGGTTTTTGCTTTTCTCGTGCTAGCGACTGAGGCCAGGGTTTCATACGTGCCCACGTAAGCCTTTTGCTGATATAGAAAATATATCTCTCAGGCTGGGGATAAAGTGCAGTGGTTCTGGCACCTGTCTTGCAAGCACAAGGGCCCCGGGTTCAGTTCCCGATAACCACATAACCACTGGGCGTGGAGACTCACCCCAGCAGCAATCACTACCACATATCACAGTGCTGGGCATGGTGGCTCACGCCTGTAATCCCAGCACTCGGGGGGCAGAGGCAGGAGGATTGCTGTGATGTGAGTTGGAGGCTGAGCTCAGGGCCAGCCTGAACTACAAAAGCGAGACCCTGTCTCAAAAAAAAAAAAAAAAAAGAAAAGAAAATATATCTCCCAACCTGCTAGATGTCTGACATGCCAAACTTGGATTCTCCAAAAATCAAAGAATAAATTCTAGGAGGCTAGGAGTAGGAAGCCATTTATTGATGGCTAGCTCCTGAGAGGTGGGAGAGGTCTCAAAAGGGTAGCCAGAGATCCCAATTTATAGGAGAGTTTTATAGAGTAAAACCCATGTTTATACAATGTGGGCCATACCTGTGATCAACCAATAAGATGACAAGGACAGTCACTTAGGTAATAGTGAGCCAATTAGGAAACAAGTCACATAACACATGTAGATGGAAAGAACAGACTGGTACCATAGGAAATGGTGGGTCCAGAGGTCCTGGTGACCCACTGTGGGGACTGATGTCTGTCTAGACTTTACTAGGTCCAGTGTGTGTCCTTTGAGGAGGTCACAGGCCTGGTCATCTCATCTTTGTCTGGCAGCCCAGCCTCCAGCAGGTGTGTCTCCAGCTACAGTGAAGATGTGTTTTACCTCTGTCCTAATGCTATCTGACTGCCCGCGATATATATTTTTATTTGACTTAGCTGTCTGAAATCACTACGGGGTAGCTACATCCCCAGCCCCCAGCTGTTTCCTTTGCTGGTTTCTACTCAAGTGGAGAGGTCCGGTAAGCAGCGTGTGTGGTGGGGGCTGGATTCAGAGAGAGCTGGGTGGTGGTTTGGCTTTGGCTTGTGGCAGCGAAAGGTGCTGGCAGAAGCTGTGAAAACGGAAGACACGGCCCCAAGAGGACACGAGAACTGAGAGAGGACAGCAGGCAGCAGCGAGAAGGACACGCACCGTTTTCGTGACGGACAGGAGAGAAATCCTCTAGGGAGCTGGGTTACCTGGAATCCTAGGAGGGGGCGAGAGAATGGAGTGATCGTGGAGCCAGAGCCGCAGAAAGGGGGCCGAAGTGTGCATAACCGGTTTAACCACCGCAGAGATGGCTGGCGGCCCTGGAGGGAGGATTGCCAAGGTGGCCGCAGCACCCAGACTGTGACAACACAGTCCCATGGCCTGTGTGCCTTCCACCAGGAGAAGCTGACTTCTCACAGTCCTGCAGGCCAGACGCCGGATCAGGCTGTCTGCAAGCCTGGTGCCGGCCCTGTGCCGAGCTGCAGATGGCCAGCTCCTGACCGTCCGCGCATGACACGGCCGCAGGCCCAAGAGGCTCCCTGTTCTCCTACCTGGACACGTACCCCATCTTGAGAGCTCCCCTCATCTTGTCCCAAGGTGCACCTCCCACATCTATTACAGACAGCTGAGTTAGGTAGAAACATCACGGGCAGTCACATGGGGTCGGGTCCTGACGGTGAGGCCGGCCGCCAGGGCCACGCACTCCTGCGGGACAGGCATGCACCACTGCGCCTGGCTGCTTTGTGTTTTTGTTTTTTGTACCAGGAATCAAACTCAGGATCTTGTGCTTCCCAGTCTGACCAGGCCCCTCAGGGCTTCTTTCCTGTCCTTCACCACTGCTCCCTGCTTGAGGAACAACTTCCTGGTGAAACTAAATTTCCCAGGCAGGCATGGTGGTGCATGTCTGAAATTCCTGCACTCTAGGAGGAATGGTGAGCCAGGAAGATGGTGAGTTTCAGCCTAGCCTGGAGAATTGTGCAATTTAGCAAAACCCTGTCTCCAAAGACCGTGTCTTTGTAAGGTATAGAGATGTAGGTCAGGGCAAGGGGTTCAATCCCCAGGAGTATCGAGGGGGGTAATCCCCAGGAGTATCGAGGGGGGTGTTTCTCGTGCCATTAAGAGGAGGCAACTCACACATCCATCAACATTTTCTCTAGGCCAGGTGTCAGAAAGCTCTAGGGGAAAAAAAATAAAATTACAAAATAAAAGCTCTAGGGTTGTAGTTCATGAGTTTAATCCCCAGTAGCCGCCCTCCATAAACAAACAAAAGACAAAACAACAACCGAATACACAAAACAACAGTGGAAGTCTGAGGCCAAGGGATTGTAAAGTTCAAATTCTGCCTAGACTTTGTCTCAGAATAAAAAGTTTACAGAGAGGCAAGGGATACATCTTAACATAACAGCACCCTTGGCTTTATATATCTTTATATATCTGAAACCATCTGTTACCCTCTGGGTTGTTTAGGGGGAGAACAGGGTCTTGCTATGTAGTCCCAGCTAGCCTTGAACTTTGGACTTCCTGCCTCAGTCTCTCTAGTGTTGGGATTATGGGTGTGTACCACTGCACCTGGCTTCCACCATTGTTGTTTTTTTTTTTCTTTTTTTATAGACAGGGTCTCACTTTGTAGTTCAGACTGGATCCGAGGTCACTATGTAGCCCAGGCCAGCCTCAAACTCATATAGCATTTCTCTTGCCTCTGCCTCTTGAGTGCTGCGATTATAGGCATGAGCCACCATGCCCAGCACTGTGGTGTGTGGTTACTGTGGATTGAACTCGGTACCTTGTGCTTGCCAGGCAGAGGCCGGAACCACTGAGCTAAATTCACAGACACTCTTCTTCTTCTTCTTTTTTTTTTTAGGTTTTTGGAGACAGGGTCTCGCTTTGTGGTTCAGGCTGGCCCTGAGCTCAGCCTCAAACTCATATCACAATCCTCCTGCCTCTGCCTCCCGAGTGCTGGGATTACAGGCATGAGCCACCACGCCCGGCACTGTGGATGTGGTACTGGTTGCTGCTGGGTGTGGGTCTCCATGCCCAGTATTGTTATGTGGTTACCAAGGATCAAACCCGGGTCCTTGCGCTTGCGAGACAGGCTCCGGAACCACTGAGCTAACTCCCCGGCCCTAGGGCATCCTTTTAGTGTATTACAATCAAAACAACGATGAATGTTGTTTCATGAAAGCCTGGCTCCTTTGGATGCCCACTTTGCAGGCTCGATCACTAGCGTCCTCCTTCAAGTTCTAACTCATTTGCACACCTTGTCTGTCACTCTGAGATCAACATGCTCTTTCCATCTCATTATCATAGTAGTCAATGCACGAATGTAAAATGTGTTGGGCCTGTCTTAACACTGTGGAGTGTCTTGGGTTGTATTGATTCATTTAATCTTCACAATAACACTTGGAGGGATTACCAGCATAAAGTCCATTTTTATAGAGGCGGACACAAGGGCACAGTGATCTGGAGCTGGGATTGCAGACCCAGGAAATTTGGCTTGAGGGTCTGTACCCTTCGCTGCACTGTCTCAACTGTAAGATGGAACATGGGATGGCACAAGCTTCTTGCCCCTCTGTAATTCCGCTGTGTTGCATCAAAATGGTCCAGTTGGCCAAATTCACTTCCAGCCAAGGTCAACTTGACTCATCTCAATTCTTCCCTTCTGAATTAACCACTTGTTCCTTTCAGCAAAGATACGCTCGTGCCCTCATTCTGCCGTCCTGCCTGCTTGATACTTGTTCTCAGCGGTTGTCCTGAGGCCTGTCCAGCTGATCCCTACCCATGCTTCTCATGAATAAACACTGACTGTCCTGGGAGCCTTTGTTGCCCAGGGCAGTGTAGATCAGCCCAAGATTCGGTTTCTCTCAAGTCTCCGCCTCTCTGTTTCCCACTTTCCTATTTCATGAACATCATACTGGCTCAGGAGATCAGGACCCTCTGCAGAGGCCTCTGGTAATGACCTCTTTCTTGTTCCCTATACAAGGATGATTGAATTATACAGTGAATGTTTTCATTTGTAATCCCAGCACTCGGGAGGCAGAGGCAGGAGGATTCCTTGAGTTCAAGGCTCGCCTCAACTACAAAGTGAGACTGTCTCAAAAAACTCCACCCCAAAAAATGAAAAAAACAATGAAGTGAGGGAGGGTATGGTGGATAGTGAAGGGGATTCATAGCAGTGCATCTTTCTGTAATTATTTTAGGTTTCTGAGACAGGATCTTGCTATTATAGTTCAGGCTGGCCTTGAATTCACAGCAGTCCTTCTGCCTCTGCCTCCCGAGGGCTAGAATTACAAGCACGAGCCACCACACCCGGCATTTTTGTCCTTTTTTTCTGGTGCCAGGTATCCACCAACCCCTGGACCTTGCAGTTGCCCCTGAGCTACGTCCTTGGCCTGTTCCCCTCACTTTGAATACAGTTACCCCATGGCTCTTGCCACTTTGGGAAGCAATTCTAGAAGTCTCCTTCATGAGTGTCTTTACTAGCTACGATAAAAAATACAGTGAGGGCCGGGGAGTTAGCTCAGTGGTCCCGGCGCCTGTCTTGCAAGCGCAAGGGCCCGGGTTCGATTCCCCGGTAACCACATAACAATACTGGGTGTGGAGACCCACACCCAGCAGCAACCAGTACCACATACCACAGTGCCGGGCGTGGTGGCTCACGCCTGTAGTCCTAGCACTCGGGAGGCAGAGGCAGGAGGATTGTGATGTGAGTTTGAGGCTGAGCTCAGGGCCAGCCTGAACCACAAAAAGCGAGACCCTGTCTCAAAAAACCTAAAAAAAAAACAGTGAATACTGCCGAGAGTGCTGTCCAACAGACCAGCAGATCCCTAGAACGATCACGGTGTCCTCAACCACACTATTCACTCAATCCGCCACTGTGTCACTTCTGGCTCTTCCCTCAAAGTCAAAATGAACGTGAAAGGTGAACTTTCACTCGAAAGCTCTAAGGGGAAAAATAAAATTAAAAAGTAAACGCTCTAGGGTTGTAGTTCATGAGTTTAATCCCAGTAGCCTCCCTCCATAAACAAACAAAAGACAAAACAACAACCTAATACACAAAACAACAGTGGAAGTCTGAAGCCAAGGGATTGTAAAGTTCAAATTCCTCTCAGAATATGAGCAACTAACCACACTTAGGGATGAGTGTAGCAGTTCCAGAACTGCCACAGAAAGTGGTCAGAAGCATGGGATAGAGCTGGAGATGTAGCTCAGCGGCTCAGTGAGGTCCTGAGTTGGATCCCCAGTACCAAAAAAAAAAAAAAAAAAAGCACAGGATAAGTGAAGAGAAAGGGAGTAAACTGGAATTCATACTGATACATTTGTTTGTTTGAGGCTGGCTCTGAACTCTATGTAGCCCACGCTAACCTTCCTGGAACTCACAGCAATCCTCCTGCCTCAGCCTCAGAGTGCTGAGATTACAGGTGTGAGTCACCACGCCCCGCACTGTGGTCACCAGGGGTCAAACTCCGAGCTTTGTGCTTGCCGGGCAGACGCTGGAACCACTGAGCTAAATCCCCGTTGTTGGGGGGGCGGGGTGGAACCCGACGACGCTCCACAACCACTCCACACTCCAGGATGTGTCGGGAGATTTTATTAAAGGTGAGCGGCTCCCGCAGCAGAAGGCTTGGAGCAATGAAAAGCAAAGGAATAAAAGAAGAGAAAAAGGAAGGAAAGGGGAGAGACAGATACAGAGACAGGAGAAAGAAAGAGAGAGAAAGAGAAAAAGAAAGCACGCGAGAGCGGTCTTATGCAGACCTGGTGTTCGGTGGTCTCACATCACAGTTGGGTTGAGGTAGCTTAGCCTATCAGAAGCTATGTTGTCTTTTAAGCTTTGCACGGGTGGGGGGGCTCAGTTCCGCTAACCTTTAACTGACATGAATTGCAGGAAAGGTAAGTTTATGACCATGAGGAGGGGGCTCAGGGGGTAGGAGCCCTGGTGGGTCTTTTTACAATATAGCATAACTAGCTAACATTGTAACTTTTCTAACACCCGGCCCATGGTGGTACATTTTTAAAAATTCACTTTAATCTTCGACCATACTATGTATACTGATAGCTTTTTTCTTCGCCTTTTTTAAAAGACAGGGTCGTCTTGTGTAGCTCAGGCTGGCCTTGAACTCGTGGAGATCCTCCTGCCTCAGCCTTCCTAGTGCTGAGATTACAGGGGTTACACCGGCACACCTGGCTCCTCGCCCCTTTCTCTTTTTGGGGCTTTATTTCTTCAGCGATTGCCTCCATCGCACAAAAGATCCTGGCAGCGAGGGCCGCATTTCAAAGTTCTCAGTTTAGCTTCAAGCACTCGCTAAGTACTCAGGTATTTGTAGAAGAAAAAATGAAAAATTTGTGGGACGCCCCGGCGGAGGAGGCCGCAGAACTGACGCCCCAAGCCCGACGTGGGCTCCGTGCTTTGATTTCCCAGCGGGGGACCCAGGGGCTCCGGACAAAGCCGGGCAGAGGGACCAGGAAAATGGATTCGGCGCACGGAATCAGCGAGTTGACCCCATTTCCGCCGCGGGAAGACGCCCCGAAGGCACCACGTGGGCAGAAAGGCCTTTCCCCATTTCCGGGCCTGTCCGAGCTCCCAGGATCCGGTCACTGAGGAAAAAGCCCGGGAAGAACCCGCGCCGCGGCTGCCGGCCGAGGGGCGCGGCCCGGGGCGGGGGCGGAGTCCGGCCGCCGGAGGCCCCGCCCCCTCCCGCCCGCCCAGCGCCCAGCGCCGCCCGCCCAGCGCCGCCCGGGCCTGGGCGTGTCCCCGCAGCACTGCATGCTGGGACGGCGCTCGCGCGGCGGCCATTTTGTCTTGTCGGCTCTTCTGTGTTGAGGGCTCTTCTGACTGAGAGAGGGCCGAGGAGGTTGGCGACTGTGTCGCTTGGGTTTTCGCTAGCGGGTGTCAAGGCTGGCGGGAGCAGCCGCCCGGAGGAGGCACCATGATTTCGGCTGCGCAATTGTTGGACGAATTAATGGGGCGGGACCGAAACCTCGCCCCGGATGAGAAGCGCAGCAACGTGCGGTGGGACCACGAGAGCGTAAGTCCCGCGGGCCTTGGGCCTGAGCCCGGGCGCCGGGGGGAGGGGAGCGGCGCGGGCCGGGCCCCCCCGGGTCGAACGTGGCCCCGGTGCCCCGGAGGGCGGGTCGCGCCCGGGCTCGGGCGGGCGGCTGTCTGGCTCCGCGATGGGGAAAGCCGGCTGGAATGCTCCCGGGCGAGGCGGGGAGGCGCGGGAAAGGAAGCACGGGCGCTGTGTCGGCATCTGGCGACCCGCGTCTCCAGCTCGCGAGCCGGGCACAAGGAAGGGCACGTTCTTCCGTTATTTGGCTTGGGCGTAGCGAAGACAGATTTCTGACCGAGAGTAATGGCTTTAAAAAGCAAAACAAAACAAAACAAAAAACCCCAAAAAACAACAACCCGTGATGATAGGTTACTTAGTAATAATGCAGTTTCAGTGTTTCTTGGGGAAAGTAGAAAGGCAAAGGCGGCGCTACCTCGGCAGGGTTTTACTGTGATACGCCGATACTTGGTGGCGGTTTAAGTCCCTCGGGCGGTTGTCAAAGCTTTGTCTTTCTCAAAAACTCACTCGCTCCTCGTACCCCGTTTATGAGAAAGGGCGAATGGAACTTAGGTTCACGGAGAGGACTCGAGGGGTTCGCAGACCAAAGCAGTCCGTGAAACTAGACCTGATCTTTGCAGTCTTGTTCCCTTTCCACCATTTTATGACCCTGGCAACCTGCAGATACTGTCATTTATGCAAGTGTTTTGATGTCGTTTCGAGCATGCATTGCAATATTTATTTTGATTTTACCTGAAGAGTAGATGCAGAACTTAGTTACTTTTCGCTTGTAATTATTAATACAGTGAGTTTAAACCGATTGCGAATCGAACTATGAGGCAGTAGCTCAACTGTTAGGATTTTTAAAAATGAGAGTTGCTTACTCTTTAAACATAGGCTTTGGATAGAAGAAGACTTCTTTGCAGTTCAGGAAACCAAGTTGGTGCCACGGGTCCATTTTTTAAATAAGTGTTAGGGTGAAGTTGTGTGGAGAAGCCCTCCGATTCGAAAGTAATGCAAAGTAGGCTTCATCGCATAGAGGTATTAGATATGTTCACTCACGCATTTGTCATTGATTTCCACGTGTGAGTCTTTAAAGAGAATAGAGTGGTTGGCTGGCCGGCCTGCCCCCCCCCCACTTAGGTGTATTTAATTTCCTCCCCCACACCTGTCAAAGTAGAGTTCTAAAAGTAACTTGTGTATCTCGATGGTTCTTTTTTGCAACAGTGAACTTAAAAGTTTTATGGGGGGAAAATTTTTTTTGGATATCGTTCAAGCTGGCCTTGAACTTACTTATGTAGCCCACGCTGGCCTCAGACTCCTGCAATCCTGCCTCCTTGAGAGTGCAAGGATTACAGGTTCTTGAAGTGGTCCAGCGTTCTGCTTCCATGCCAGGTTTCAAATGTATAAAGAAACATTTGTGGTGAGGCTCCACAAAGTAATTTTAAGTTTTATGTCATCTCAGTACTAATTTAATACCTTTCAGGTTTTTGAGACAAGGTCTCACTTTGTAGTACTCACTGTGTAGCCCAGCCTGGCCTTGAACTCATCATCAGTCTTCCTGCCTCTGCCTCTGCCTCCTGCGTGCTGAGGTTACAGGTGTGAGCTACTCCTGCATCGTGGTTTCTGGTACTGGGATCAAACTTGGGACCTTGAGGTTACCAGGCGGACTTGGGAACCGCTGAACTACATCCCTGGCCCTTTTGTTCTGTTTTTGAGTTGGTCTTGCTGTGTAGTTCGAACTGGCTTTAAACAGACTGTAGTCATGATTGGCCCAGAACTCTCAAGACAGTCCTCCTGCCTCAGTTTCCTGAGTGCCAAGATTACAAGCCTGACTACCAGGCCAGGGTGGTGCCTTTCACTTTTAATTGATTTGGGGTCTCAGGGTTTGGCACTGTGGTTCTGGTGTTTGTCTGGCAAATGCAAGGTTGGGAGTTTGATCCCCAGCACCACATACCACAGTGCTGGGCATGGTGACCCACACCTGTAATCCCAGCGCTCAGGAGGCTGAGGCAGGAAGATTGCTCTGAGTTGAGGGAGGTGAGCCTGGGCTACATAGTGAGTTCAGGGCCAGCCTGAACTACAAAGCTAGGCCTTGTCTCCCATGAAAGAAAAAGTTTTAATTGGTTTTAACCTACAGTGTTGGTCCCCAGAGTATATCATACCTTTAATGGCAGGTTGCATTTTATTGTAGATTCCTGAATTTCAGCTCAGTGATGTTTTGAACTCCTACCTGCAGGCAGAAGGGTGGTTGGGGAGTGTGATGGAGGAACACAGCACACAGCCTTTTCCTGAATACTGTAATGGGATTTATCTGGTGCAATAAGAAGTCACTTGTTACCTCCTCCAGGTCATGTGCATGTTCTTATGCTGTTGGCTGTTGGCATTACTTCTAAAGGGACGTATGAATGTCCTATGCAGTGTAGAATTTGCCATCATTGTAGCCTGATGTTTCCAAAATATTTTTGCATTCCTATTCTATCTGGAAATTTTTCTCTGCCACACTTAACAGTAGATGGGTGGCCTGTAAACTGGATGGAATCCTTGTTTTTATCCTTTGAGGTAGGGATGAGTAAATATCAAAAGACGAGGCAATTGTTAATTCCAGTTCCAGTTTAATAGTACATATAGAGACTTACTAGTCAAAATGAGAACTATCTTAGTGTTAAGTGATCCCTACTTAGTTGTGTTTGACTTACATACAATTTCTTTTAAATGCAGACTTCTGTACTTAGAGCCTCAGAGAGTTTGATTGGATAGGTTTAGGGGAGGATGTGTGCATAATTAAATTTTAATGGGTATTAGTTTGATAGTTATACTAGTTATGAACTGCCCTTTTCACATTTAACAGTGATGTGTGAGCAAATAGCATTTTAAAAGCAGCACAGTTTATTTACTTTTGTTTGTGTTTTTTTTGAGACAGAGTCTCCCTTTTGTTGCTCAGCCTTGAACTCACTGCAGTCCTCCTGTCTCTGCCTCCATAGTGCTGGGATGACAGGCATTACAATCACGCTTGGCATTGTTGTATGTGGTTACCAGGGATTGAACCCCGGCCCTTGCACTTGCAAGGCGGGCACCCAACCCCCTGAGCTAAATATCCGGCCTTGACTTGCTTATTTTTGATTTATAGCGTCTCACTATGTAATTCAGGCTGGCCTTGAACTCATTATGGTACCCAGACCGATGTCAAATTCAAGACACTCTTGTTTCAGCCTCCTAAGTACTGGGACTGGAGGCCATTACTGGGCAGTAACTCAGTTTTAAGGGAAGGATGCGTCTGTGTTGCAAATCATTAACCTTATCTACTGTGAAAGTTGAATCCTAGAAAATGCTGGGGTTAGTGCATTACTAGCATTTCCAGCTTTATAGACTTTCTGGTTGAGATAAAGTCCTTGGCAGCTAAAGTTGAGTCAGTTTTAATACTGTTTCAAGGTTGAGTACTTTCTTGCCTCCTTTAGCTGTATTTTGCATTTGTTTGAGCTTTTTGTTATTTTGACTTGAAATAGTTTGTGTCTGCTTTGTTGCCATTCTACAGGATGTGTAGAAAGCCTGTTTGTAGTTAGGGTTCACTTGGGAAGGCGAGACTTCAGGGCCAGGAAAAAGCATTAGCATAATTAGAGGATGGAATTGTAAAGTCTCTGCCGGAGCTTTTTGTAGCTCCTTTGTTTTTATATTCTAGATTTCAACGTGAAGGTGAAGTTATTTGTTGACTTAGTGATTCTGAAATTTGTCATTTATCAGGTTCAAGCACAGCTTCTGTTCGGTGAATTTTTAATAATTTATGAAGGGAATAGAACTAAATCCTCTTTTCTAGAAGTATTTGAATGTTAGCAAATATTGTCTATTTGGATTTTTTGAGACAGAGTTTCACTGTGTAGTTCAAGCTGGCCTTGAACTTATGGTGCAGATATTGTCATTGACACTAAAAAAGTTAGAAGTTAAAGCTATTAACCATTTATTTTTTTTAGATTTTTTGAGACAGGGTCTCACTTTGTAGGTCAGGCTGGCCCTGAGCTCAGCCTCCAACTCACATCACAGCAATCCTCCTGCCTCTGCCTCCCGAGTGCTGGGATTATAGGCGTGAGTCTCCGTGCCAAGTATTGTATGTGTTTACTGAGGATCAAACCTGGGTCCTGGCACTTGCAAGACAGATGCCAGAGCCACTGAGCTAAATCCCCGGCCCTATTAACCATATTTTTACTTGTGAATTTTTCTTTTCCTTAAGTTATCAAAAATGGTATGAAATTGGGGGGGGGGAATTGTAAGTGCATAATTAGCTTTTGTAGTACATGACATTGTATTTTACTAGATCATTCTGTTTGTTTTTATTTTTGCAGTACCAGCAGTTGAACCTAGGGCTCTTGTACTAAGCTGTATCTACCAACTATTTTTATTTTTTTGAGACTTTTAAGTCACTGAGTTGACCAGGTTAGGTTCAGACATGCGTTTTTCTTGTCTCAGTTTCCCAGAGTGCCTGGATCACAGTTCTGTATGACCACAGGCTACTAAATAATTTCAATTCAGAGTCACCTAAATGTTCTTTCGGGATTACAATATTTGCTGGGTGCAGTGACACAAGCCTCTAATCAGCACTTGGGAGGCTGAGGCAGGAGGATCTCCTTGAGTAGGAGGCCAACCTGCACTACCTAGCAAGTATCTTGTCTCAAAAATAAAGAAATACATTATTTTCTGCCCTAGTCTATAATACATGGTGTTGGCTTCCTTGAGTTACCAGCAGTTTCTGTTATGTAATTGCTGTTTACTCTTTTTCAAAGCATACAAAATTAGAGTGACTAGTACAATGAACTCACCGTGTACTCCTACACAATTCAACAGTGCTAACACATGGGCAAATTATTTCTTCTGTGTCCCTTAGCTTCATTATTTTGAAGCAGTTCTGTCAACCGTAAGACATTGTACATTCCTAAAATAGGGTATAAAAACATAACTGATATTATTACAGTGAAAATATTGAAGTATTAAGCATTTGGTTGTTTTAGGAAAAATATATCTGGAGTAATTATACTTTCATAGTACAGTGTAAGACCAGTGGGGATGGGTGTAGCTCAGTGGTGCATTGCAGAATAATAATAGAGGTAGTAAGGGTGGTAGCAAAATAATAACAGCAACTACTACAGTGAAGAAAAGTATATAGACTATGGAGAGCCCACTAAATAGGAACACTTCATGCATACAGGAATCATTATGTGTTCAGGAGTAGCCTCTAATGAAGTGGCCCATAAATACTGAGAACTAAAGGATAGGAAAGAATTACCTAGAAGAAGAGGAAGAAAGGGCTAAGAATGAATAGTGTATTTGGGAAATTGTACAACTAGATCTCTTATTTTTGTTGGGTGGAAGGAATTAAAGAGATACACAGGAGGAATCTGATTTTGAGCAGATTTCTAATAAGAATAAACCTTGTTAAAAGTTTGGACTTCAGGGCTGAGGATTTAGCTCAGTGGTTCTGGCACCTGCCTTTCAAGTGCAAGGGTGGGGGGGGTGCCATCCCAGTAACCACATACAGCAATGCAGAGGGTAGAGATTCATGCCTTCCAGCAGTCAGAACCGCATACCACAGTGCTCCCTGTAGCGGCTCACGCCTGTAATCTGAGCACTTGGGAGGTAGAGGCAGGAGGATTACTGTGAGTTCAAGGCTCACCTGGGCTACATAGTGAGTTCAGGACCAGCCTAAAATACAAAGTGAGACCCTGTCTCAAAAGAAAAAGAAAGAAATTGGACTTCTTTCTGGCGCAGTTGAAGGCTTCTAAACAGCAGTGAGATGCTTACCTTAAAGACATGAAAATAAATGACAATGAAGCATGATTGTGGTATAGCTGAAAAATAAAATCATGCTTTCTGAGACTGAATCATAAACTACTTTATTAAAAATGTTTTGTTCAGGTTGTCTCAAAAAAATTGTTTCAGCTTTTAGCCAAAAATAACATTTGCATATAGAGACAATTAACACTCCACCACCCCACATCTTCCTGGAGAGGATAAAACCTAAGGTCTTACCCATCTATTGCTGAGCCCCTAACTTTTAAAAATACTTTGTGTGGGTTTATTCTTTTATGTTTTGCTTTGGTGTTTGGTTTCTTTTTTTCTTTTTTGAGATAGAATCTTACTGTGTAGTTGAGGGCTCCCTGTGTAGCCCAGGCTGGCCTTGAACTCTGGATGACCTTCCTGCCTCAGCTTCCCGAGTGGTGGGATTACAGTGTCCAGTGACACCACCATGCCTGACTTGTTTTGATATTTATTTGTTTGCTTGAGATATTTATCAGTTGCGGGTGGGGGGTGGGGGGTTTGACCTTGAATTCAAAATCTTCCTTCTGCAGCCTTTTGGGATTTCAGGCATAAGTCACCATACTTGACTTGCTTTATTTTTTGTTTTCCACTAGTTATATTCCCTGACTTATTGTTGGTAATTTATGTGGGGAATTGAATCCAGGCCTTTGTGAATACTAGACAAGTATTCTGTCACTGAGGTACATCTGCCAGCTCGAATGATGACTGAGATATTAAAGTAATACCTTTTTTTCTTTCTTTGGAGACAGGGTCTCACATTGTAGTTTAGGCTGGCCCCGGAATCCCTAGGGTAGCCCAGGTCCGCCTCGAACTCATAGCAGTCCTCCTGCCTCTTGCCTCCTGAGTGCTCAGATTACAAGCACAAGCCATTGTGGTATGTGGTCACCAGGGATCTCAAACTTGGGACCTTGCACTTGCCAGGCAAACGCCAAAACCACTGAGCTAAATTCCCAGCCCTGCAGTAATACTTTTAACTGTCTTAAAATGTGTAGTAGTAATTGGTTTGATATTTAGAATTTTTTTATTAAGTTCCTGTCATGAGATATCAGATTGATTGTTGCCAACATTATTTTGCCAGTATTTAGATGATTAGAGGTGGATATTGAATAAATTCATTATCTCTATAATAAGACATGGTTAATAAAATGGACGCTGAGGCTGTGTAAGCTCTTAATGTGCAGTCTTATGCATGAGGCTCTAGATTTGTTCTTAGCAGTGGAAAAAAAACATGAAACAGTATTTGATAGAGCTAAATAGCTTATCTATTGTTACAGTACCAAAAGTTGTTATAAAAAGCACCCAGCAGGATTTTAGTCAGGGATCTATATTCATGGATGCCTGTAAAGACATTTAAGTATGATTTATTCATTTGAAGCCTTTGTTCCTGATACAGAACTTAGCTGACCTGACGACTTGGGTGAGAAACAGTATACATTCAACTCACACCCCCCCAAGCTGATTTTGGGAAAGCAGTTTGACAGGAATAATGAAAACTGTTAAATATGTTTATTTAATTATTCATTTATTCAGTTATTCATCTACTTGAAGTACTGGGAACCAGACCTAGTGCTTTCACATCAAGGTACACCTCCAGGATAATTTTTATTACTGTGGTGTGGTTTTTTTTTTGTTTTTTTTTGAGACAGGGTCTGCCTTTGTAGTTCAGGCTGGCCCTGAACTCACTATGTAGCCCAGGCGAGCCTGGAACTCAAGCAATCCTCCTGCCTCTGCCTCCTGAGTGCTGGGATTACAGGTGTGAGCCACCACGCTTGGCACTGTGGTATATGATTTCCAGAGATGAGTTAGGGACCTTGTGCTTGCAAGGCAGACACCAGAACTACTGAGCCCTGGACCTAATTTTTATTATTCAGGGTTTCACTCAGTCACTAAGTTGCCCAGGGTGGGCCTCCTAGAATGCTGGGATTTTAGGCCTACACTGCCAGGCCTGTCTCAAATACTTTATAAGTTCCAGAGAAGATTATATTGTTTACTGTTGGATTCAAGTAGGTATAAAAAGATAGAAATCACTAAGATGCTATTAGTGTGCTTTTGTGATTGGAAGAAATTGATGACCAGAAATACTATGATGATAGCTGTGTTTGTCAGTGCTGAGTGAGGAAAGGACTCTGTAAAGGTGTGTCTTACCCAGCTAATTATTTATACTTAGGCCCTCAAAAACCTCTTCTTTACAGTAAGTAATGTCTGTTTGAAAGATAAGAGGCTGTGAATGTATCAGGCAGTTATGTGCACAGTTTTGTTTGAATTCAACCATGAAATTCTTTTATAAAAGTAAATGTACTTGCTATAAAACATTTAGACTTGCTTCTCCACTGCTAATTTTTCTTAAAACAATTTTTAAAATGGTATATATTTTTCCAGACAACTCCTAGTAATTTGGTCAATCTTGATGGCACACGTGAATCTTTTACTTACTTAACTATTTGTTTCCTGTTGAGTATTTGTGTAATGCTACTGTCTGATGCTTTGCCATTACCAGGCAAAGTACAGTGAATAGGATGTGTGTGCGCACCTGCAGGCGTGTGCACACACTCCACTTTAGAATAGGTTCCCCAGATGTGGAGGTAGGAAGATCCCTGAATTTGAGGCTGGTGTGAGCTGAGCTGTAATGAGACCCTGTCTCAAAAAAACAAAAAAAACAACCTGTTGATCAGAATGAATCCTTCTGGTGCTTGTGTTGCTTTCAATATATTAAGAAGATAAATCACATTTGTCTTAAGGACATTCTGTTATTGAATATCCTCCATCTATCTTCTGTCTCTTTGCTTCCCAAAGTCTTTGGTTACTTGGTTGCTAGGTCCATTGGTGGACATTTAGTAAAGAATTGATTAGGTAAAAAGATTTAAATATGGGCCAGGGATTTAGCTCAGTGTTTCCGGAGCCTGTCTTGCAAACGCAAGGACCCGGGTTCGATCCTTGGTGACCACATAACAGTACTGGGCATGGGACTCATGCCCAGCAGCAACCAGTGCCACATACCACAGTGCCGGGCGTGGTGGCTCACACCTGTAATCCCAGCACTCAGGAGGCAGAGGCAGGAGGATTGCTGTGATGTGAGTTGGAGGCTGAGCTCAGGGCCAGCCTGAACTACAAAGTGAGACCCTGCCTCAAAAAACCTTAAAAAAAAAGATTTAAGTATATTAGGGCCGGGGATGCACCTGCCTTGCTAGTTCAAGTCCTAGGTTTGATTGCTGGCAACCACATACAGCAGTGCCGGGTGTGGTGGCTCTCATGCTATAATCCCAGCACTTGGGAGGCAGGGCTACATTGTGAGCTCAGGACCAGCCTCAACTACAAAGCGAGGCCGTATTTAAGATTTAAGTGTATTAGTAGATAGAGAGCTTGCTTGGGTGGTAATTTGTAATAAAAGGTTATGTTTCAAGTATTAAATTCAGATGGCTAGTACTTAAAATATGAGTGGTTGTCATAACTATATTCCAAGAAAAGTTAATAATTGTTTGTTGTTGTCTTTTGTGCTTTTTTTTTCTTTTCAGTACTGGGGCTTGAGGTTATGACCTTGCACTTGTGCAAGGCTGTGCTGCTTCCCTGTCCTGGAAAGATAGTAGTTTTGTGCATTTATATTTATTGTCAGTGCTAATAACTTCTTTTGGAAGCACTTACATACTACCAATTTTTCTGTATATTTTTATTTTATTTAGAGATATAAAGTTTCACTTTGTAGTTTAGGCTTGACCTGAGCTCACTGTGTAGTCCAGGTGAGCTTGGAACTCATAGCATCCTCCTATCTCTGCCTCCCGAGTGCTGGGATCACAGGCGTGAGCCACCATGCCTGGCACTGTGGTATATGGTACTAATGGCTGGTAGGTGAGAGTATGCCCAGCATTGTTACATGTATTTACTGGAGCTTGAACTAGGGACCTTGCAGCAAGTGCTCGGAACCACTGAACTAAATCCCTGACTCTGTATCCTTTTATTTTTTATGAACCCAGGGCCTGGCTCATGTTAAGCAGGTACTGTTCTATGGAGCTATATCCAGCTCTTTATTTTTTATTTTGAGACATATTCTGGTTCAGTTATCCAAGCTGGTCTTAAACTTTTGATCTTCCTGAGTAGGCAGGATTGCAAGGTTGGGCTACCGTGTCTGGCCCTTTTAATAGATAAAACTCACCATTCCACTGGGAGACTTGAAAAAGGCAGTCTAAGTAGCTAGAGTTTGTTGGATGGAGAAATAATTTTGATGTGCTATTAAACAGAAAAGAGTATCTTAAGGAGAATTGAAGAGTAAAAGAGCACATAGAATTAGACGGGTTAAAAGGAATTCTAGGGCTGGGGAGTTAGCTCAGTGGTTCCAGCGCCTGTCTTGCAAGCGCAAGGGCCCGGGTTCGATTCCCCGGTAACCACATACAATACTGGGTGTGGAGACCCACACCCAGCAGCAACCAGTACCACATACCACAGTGCCGGGCGTGGTGGCTCACGCCTGTCATCCCAGCACTCGGGAGGCAGAGGCAGGAGGATTGTGATGTG